>WSZQ02068118.1:0-25074 GCA_019419845.2 Weissflogia rhopalogaster
GTTATGAGAAAAGCAACCAGCGGAAGAGGATCCACTAGCTCGTTTCGGAAATTATCTCTTCACGAAATTTCCCTGCAGCCGATTGAAGCGACAGAAGCGTTTAACAGCGGTCTTGTTTCACATTGTTGTCCCAAGGAGAATTTTGATGATGTATTGGACGAAGTATGCGCTGATATCATTTCGAAAAGTCGTGCGGTTATAGAAATTGGCAAAAGGTTCTACTACAAGCAGATCAACGAGGAAATGATGCCGGCTTATCATCAAGGTGGGCGTGTTATGGTCGAAAATCTCAATATAAAAGACGGTATCGAAGGGATTAATAGTTTTATTGGGAAAAAGAAGCCAACGTGGACACACTCATAACTTAGCAATAACTTCGAGGTGGAATTGTTGCATTTACTTTGTTTGCCAATACGAACTTCATAAACAAATAAACATATTTTATGTAAACGATTTATTTTTATTCAAATAATTTCGGTGTCTTGCCTTAACTAATAGTTATTGCTTCGTTCTTCAAAAGCGTTAAGTACAGCAACATGTCTATTTATAATGCCAAAATCACATCAATTTCCTAATTTTATGAAGTTTAAATGAACTCTACCAAGGCAGTAACACACTCGGGTGAATGACCCCAAGCGCTTGTGGCCACAAGCTGAAAATTTAAAATATATTCAATCGGCAACCGCGTATCATCTAATGAATGAATAGAGTAGTTGCGAATACAAACCAAAAAAGTCGAATAGATGTCAAAAAATGAATCAAACACAAAGTATCGATCTCGCTTAATTATTGAAAAGGAACTGAGAAATTATAAAATACATTGCTAGCCAAAATATAGCCTTTCGGGGATCATCCAATAGATTATATGAAAGAAACAACGGCAATTTTTTGAAATTAGTTAAGCTTTTTGTAAAATTTGATCAAGTTATGGAAAATCATGTTAATAGAGCTCAAACCATTATATCCAACTTTTTTGTGAACTAAATCCAGATATTTTAAATATTAATTAACAAATTTAATGAAATTTTATATATAACTTGAATGATAAGAAACTGTGGACAAAGTTTTAAAATAATAGGGGACACTAGGATAAAATTTGCATGCGGGCGCTGAGGACCCTAGCGCCGGCCCTGGGTGTTAGAGCCCTTCAAAGTGGACGAATTCTTAAACTTTCAAAAGAATGCTGGAGAAAATCATATTTCGGCACTTTCTGTATTCATGGATAATGGCAATATGGATAATACTTACCAATATTTTTGACACTTTCAATTATTATTTTAATATTTTACAAATATAATCAATCGTTAACATGTTTTGAACACTATTTTCAGGAGAAAATACAAAATACATTTTGCGTAACATATTTCTTTGTTTATACAACATGCTCCAAAGAATTACAGTGAAAAACTTCTTACGATTCAAACATACTCTGTATATGTTCAGATATAGTCCATGCATGATTTGTTTAATGGGAAATATAATGCAGAAGATAGGGCCTTAGAAAACTAATTTACCCTAGGCTATACAGACTTAATAACAAATAACTTATATAACAAATTGTTTGACAAGCACGGAAGCTTGTCCGTCGTTAAAAAAATATTGAAACTCGTGAGCAGCTAACTAAAAAAATCTCTAACCACTTAATATGTATAAAAAATCCAGCATCCAAAAGCAGAGTGTTGCCGGCGGGGTGGTTGGGTACATGGGGCAACTTCACCAGAAAGGGCACCAGCCGATGTAGCACTGGCACAAGTTCTCATTATCGGTGGCCTGCTGTATCAGCAGGTCCACCTGCTTCTCGATCGTCAGAGTCTCTTCCTGCGCGAAATCCTTGCCGGTGAGCTTATCTCGCACACGGCTGATAATCGCCATCGCCTTTTGCGAGCTATCGCCGTTGCCGCCATCGATGGGCACGCATGATTTCCTCGATCCGTTGATGCTGAGCGTGTTCAACCCGTCCTGGTCCTGTGAACTGCTGGTCGATAGACTGACGGCATCGTTCGTCATCGCCGATTTATTACGCGCTGCTGTATCTACCAACCGCCAATTGAGCAGCGGGTCATACACAAAGGCTTCCAGTACGGCCATCACACTATCTCGATTACGATGTAACACCGACATTACACGTTCGCACGTACGTCGGTACGTACCATCCATACCGGTTACCTCCATTGCGTTGGTAAGCATACGGGTGAGTCGGAAGGGTATTTTCTCCGGGAACTTCTCACGTGTCATCGCCACCTCGAAGCAGTCGCCGAAGTCGATATGCAGGATTTTACCACTGAGCCGGTCGAGCATCAGGTTGGAAGGATGACGATCGCCGAGGCCGAGGATGTAACCGACCATCGACATTACTGCTAAACTACGCGTGTAGTTCGTTCGTCGGTCGAACCACACCTCGCTGGAGGGGCTCTTCAGCCACAACAGCTTCGACAAATCATCGCCGTTGGTATGCTCTAACGCATGTTCAAACACCTCAACCTTCTGCATAACAGTAAGATGGTCGTAATCAGGCGCCATGCGCAACATTATCCGATGTTCAATATTCAGCAGGATCTTCTTCTTCTCCCTATAATCACGGATAAGTGTATGTAGTGTGTCACAGTGAGGCGCGCAACCGATCAGACCCGAATTGGCACTCAGTGGGATGACGGCATAGCGTTGAATTGTTAGATTGCGTCGGAACGTGTCTGGATCCTTCAGCAGGAGCGTGTTCACCAGACCGAAAATCTGCATTACTCGCTCGTCCTGTCGCAGATCTTCGTGGCCCTTCAGCAGGAACATGTAATCTTTGCCATTGCTGCCGCGGATGAGTAGCTTGCGCGGCCGTTGTTTGGACGTGATCACCTCTAGCGAAGGGTTGATGTGGGAGATGCGCACTACCGGTTGGCCCGGACAATAACTGCCTGGTATTGCTAATTCTAGGTCGCGGCACGCCAACAAATTAGGCGACACGTATTGCAGTTCAAGCGAAGTGAGTTGTGGCAGTTGTCGGGTTATCCGTCTGAAGACGTGGTAGTACAAATCCCATGCGTGGTTCAAGTCACGTTTCAAATTTTGCACCTAGTGATAGACAACAAACCTTTGAAATAATGTTTCATAAGTTAACTCAAAGTATGGAATAAAAGTATCGATACTTATAGGTATCTAAAGTGTCCAACACCGCCGTTGGCGCCATCTTCCAAAGTTCAGATGACGGAGGCTCTTGTTAATTTCTTATCGATAAGCATCGAATAGAAGTATCGATACTTATCCAAGCAGATATTTTTTACATATTCCTTTTAACATACCTTATACTTTTCGCAATATTCTTGTGCTTCGCCTAAATCACGTCCATATGCCTGTATAAAACTAGTTTCTTTCAACGTTTGTGCACCATTTTCGAGACGAGCATGTAAAGGTTGCAAGACTCTTAACATCCCTTCGATATCACCTTCGCCAAAATATAGTCTGAAACAGAATAAATAAATACATCGTAAGTGATAACAAAATTTGTTTGAATGATGCCACATACATTTAAGACTCAAAGATCCAGTACATGAATTTGCCTAGCCTTCTTATACCTGACAGGTTTGACAGCAGTTCACTGGGTCAATTCTACTAGTCACCGTCAGTCGAAATGTTATTTTTAATGATGTTATTTCTGAATAGAAAATGATAAAAACATCATGTACAGTTGATTAAAACCATTCTGGTATGTGACTGTTTGACATTAAAAGTAGAATTTGCTTAATTTACGTTAAAATGTTGGGCATTACTAAGGTTGATCAAAATTATGATTTTCCATTTATTAAATTGTCGTGCATGAAGAGAATATATGATGAAGATGGCAAATTTGATAACAAATCGATTGGTATATCCTGAAATTCACTTTGTTAAAAAAGACTTTTGAATTGACCCACTGTTAAAACTACGAAAAGTAGGCAAATTTATATACCCTGACCTACTCTGTTAACGTAATATACATTATTTATGAAAAAAATGTTTGGTGAGAGAAAAAAAGCATATTTAAAAAATCTCACAAAGAATATAAGTACATTTAGGAGTGCAAATGCAAATGAATATTTGTTGATTACCAAATATGTTTATGAATTTTTAGGGAACAACGAACATGACGAAGAAACACTCCACAAAAAATGAAATTCGCTTACCTAGAAGCTTCCTCAAGGCCTTCATGCCACATCTCATGCCACAAAATAGCAACCCTAATCAATTCCTCAGACGCCATCATCGCCTGCTTCACCAAACCTGGCCAATGATCACCCATGTTCTTTAGTATTTTATTCGCGGCCTGTCGGCGCGTGAACGAGGTACTCTTCGTTGCCACCGTCAACGGATAGATCAGCGCCTGTGGATGCGTCTTGCCGATGTCGATCAGCAGTAAGTGTACCAGCGTCGATACCAGTGTCTTGGTGTCAATACGGGCAATTAACTGTGGGATCACCTGCAGCCACGTATTCATCTCGATGAGCCGGATACCATTCACGATGGCGTCGTTCACCTCGTTCACGTGCCCGTAGTCGAACCATAGCGTAAGCAGACGCAGTGTGTCTTGCAGTGAGCTACCCTTGGAGAGATTGATCGATTTGAAGAACCCGTCGACAGCTCGCACCGCATATGAAATATAATTCGACGGCGTCGCTTCCGTCTGTTTCTTGTAGAAGAGCACACTTTCGAAGTTCATATACGCCCAGGAGTGCCATGCTTTGTACCAGACTGAATCGTGCTCTGTGGCGGACTGATAACGCGACAGGATGGTTGGTATCGACGTTTCCGTAACCCCTTCCAGATTTTCCTGCCACTCGCCCAATTTCATGTAACAACGCGCCAACAAACGCTGCCGCTCGTCGTGCGTTACATCCTCGTGCCCTCCCTGTGCGGTGTACTCGCCAAGGAAGTTCTCTAGCTTGTTGTAGGCGGTCTTCTTCTTACCAGCCATCCAGAGATGTTTCGTGTACGCGAAGGTGACTTGCGGTTGCTCGCAGGTAAGCATATAATCCCGCTCCTCCGGGTTGAATCCCAAGAGCATCACCAGGGTCTTATGTGATAGCATTAACGAACCCGATTTACGACACAGTGACGCGTATTTTAACCACGTGTGAATATCCTGCTCCGGTGACAGGACGAGGCTGTGCACTTGAATAATCCGCTGCCAATCTTCGACGACCCGTTGTCCGGATTGTAACCGTTGCCACCACATCGTCCGTAACGTTGCCTGCCGCTCTGGTATCAGACGGTACTGAATCACTTCCTCGAGCTCAGCGAGCATCTGTACGAATACCATCGCGTTGTATGCTCGCTCGTAGGACTCTCCTGCCATCGCCGTAAGCTCCGTATCGATAAGATCACGCGCGTTGTCGATGAAACGCTGCGCTTCGTCATATTGCTCTTTGTGAATCGAGAGGATTGCTCGGTAAAAGGCACCCTCTTGACTATCGCGTGGCATCACCATTGTATACCTCTCCATTGAGTGCCAATCCTTAATGCCCCACGCCGATGCGGCCGCCAGCCGACTCGACTTAATTCGATCATTTTCAGGCAGATTGTCGAAGTTCTTCTCGACTAATGCATGCAATTCGTTCCATTCGCCTAATGCTTCGAGACAACGCATTTGACCGAGACACGCTGCATGATCGCTGGAATCCTTCTCCAACACTTCTTTGTACATATCCAGGGCTTTATCCCAATTGTGCAACTTTTCGTACCACCGTACCTCAAGCGCCATGTGTGGCTTGGCGTACTGTAACAGACCCTCTGCCGCCTCCTTCTGCTGCAGTTTGTTGTTGATGGAAATCAACGCCTCGACCACCGTCGGATTCACTCCACGTATAAATTCCTCCTCTTTGTAGTGCAGCGCTTTAGCGTACGCCCTGCAGTGCATTGCTTTCTCGCCTAGCAGCTCCGGATCGATGGGTAAAAGACCCTTGTCGCAATGTTCCATAAACTCAGCGAGATTAAGGATCATCTGCGTAATTTCCGGGATGTCGGCATTAACCAGCGCATCCTGCAGGCTCTTGATCAGTTCACCTTGCATGTCGTCGATCTCCGTCCAGCAGCTCACGAACGACGCATTGAACAGATCCTTGGGCAGTTGCGTGTAGGACTGCGCTAGGGAAATGCATGAACGCAGTGCGGCAATGGGCGATTGCTTCAGCAGCTCTAAACTCAAGCGGCGCGACCACTCCAGCCAGTCATCCTTCGACACTCGCCTCGTAGCCGTCCACGTCTGCTGAAGTGCCGTCTTCGACACTTTCAGCCGTTGAATTGTCGATGCATCGGCTACGATATTTGCAGCATCGCGATGTTTGATCCGCGCCTGTTGCCGAAGAATCTCCTGTAGATTATCTCGATCGTCGCTCAGCGTACTACTCGTTGATATGATACTAATCAGTTCCGGATAGCAGGAGTAGGTAATTTTATGTTTCGTCAGCACCTTGCTGACCATCCGATGGAAGATGAGAAACTTGCGGCGCAGCTGCACCACCAACGCGCATACCGTGTACACGGCCGGCTCACGCAACTCTGGATACATATCGATCGTCCGTACCAGCGGATGCACCAGTCGCGAAATAAAGTCGGAGAAGTCCAGAATACCAGCCAGCTGGTCAATGGTCTCCAGTGCTTGTTTCGCCACGGGTATCGTACTTTCCTGTGCATCGAAGAGTTTCACTATTGGTGGAAGAATCAAATGCATGTAATCCTCGAGATTATTCCCGAATTTGTGTAGTGCTTCAAGCATTCGCAGCACCACCGAGTGGTCTTTGGTTGAATTATGACTCAGCACTCGTAGGATTTGCGGCATCAGCTTTGGTAGATAGATTTTGAATTCGGCTCCGAGAGCAATGGCAATATTCTCAATTAAAGTGATCAAGGTTTTCTGAATCGTACTGTTGGGTGTCCAGAACTCTTTGATTAGAGCGCAAATGTCATCAAGGTAATTTCGAATATGTTGTTTAACGATCAAGATAAGATGCGCTAGTTGTTGGAAGAGGAACTCGGTAATATTTACTTCGGGCGTTCGTACGACGTTCAAGAGACTGGGCAGTACTTGTGAGATATACGGCACACACTTGATCCCCAGACTCTTAAACGTAAATGACACTGCCTGAACAGCCATGGTATGATGCTGACCCAGGGTGGGGTCCCGAAGGATCTTCATCAGTGTAGCTATCACCATAGCCAGATAATATTCCTCTAGAGTACTACTACTCATATTTACTAACATCTCACTACTTGAAAGATCCGCGGTGGGATCACCAGGTTTATCTGTGTAAGGAATTAGCAGAGGTGCTTCAGGATGATAGTCGATTTTACCCTGGTTCATCTTGTGTTTGTAAGGATCGAGCGCGCCAAGTAAGCCAAGGACCCGAATCGTCTCTCTGCGAATGAAGGGCAACTGTTCTGTCTTCAGGAAGTTTAGGAGTACATCCAGTAGGATTGGAAATTGTGTGTACGGTTTTACCACATGCCCTGTTGCACCTACAAGTTGACCGAGAGTGTACAAAGCAGCTCCTCGCTTCTCGGGTGCAGAAGCATCGCCTAACATGTCGATGAGTATGCCCATGAGTTCCTGCATCCATTCCTGTAGTTCATCTCCTCCACCGGTGACTTCAGCGAGATCGCCGATGGCATGCAGGACGGCCAAGACAACACCTGGATACGGTTCAGTTTCGCGGAGTTTTGGTACTAAGACTTTTAGAATTGGTTCCATATAAGGACGAATCAATCTAGGTGCACTCACTATTAGATAGTCGAGTAGCTTTGCACCTTGTTCACGATTTCTACCTGTACCTGAGTGTTCCAGCTCAATCAAAAGTTGTACGAGGGTTTTTCGAAGGCTTGGCATCACATACGCTGGATTCATGGTACTCAGCCGACCTATGGTGCACAACGCCACCTCCCGAATCTCAAAAACTTCATCGTGTAGCGCGACGAAAAGTGCACTCAGTGATTCAGCCTGTGCCAAGTAGTTGTCGAAGGTAGAGTCCAGTGAATAGAACACCCAGAAACGCACATCAGCATCCATGTCTGTCATACCAACTACAAGGAGTTTGTTCAGGACTGCTGCTACGGTTAACGTAACGGTTTCGGAGTGTTGAGTTGCACTTTGGAACAACGCCTGTTTCAGCAAACGACTGCATGTTCTCACAGCCTCCAGTCGAATCTCCTGTTGTTCGTGTACCAAAAAGTGTTCTGCGCAACGTTTGACGAACTCCAACAGGCTCGCACCCTCAAAGTCGAACGTACCAAGTGTATGCAGAGCGAGGACAATGCTTCCAGTATCGTTAGTGTCACCACCTAGCGACAGCATATTCATCGCTATATGTTTCGGCATACCGGGATGGCGCAGCGGTTTGTTCATCAGGATTTGATGCAACATCTTCAGCAAACCATTGCTGATCTCTGGTTTTAGTACGGGGACATTTGCAGCGAGCTCCCGTAAACACACGGTGAGCGCAGGCGTGAGACCCGTCTGAAACAACTGATCCATGATGGCGGTGACTTCCTTTGTGAAGCGCTCCTCGGCTTGATAACCTTTAGCAGCGTGTCCCAACAGTGTAACGCATTTGAGGACACCTGGATCAATGTAGGCGCGTTTTTTCGGTGTCGACTCTTTACTCGGCAACGCCATCTTGATCGTGAGCATGATTTTCATCAAGTATCCGGCACTTGCGTCGTACATTGCATCCTCAACTGCGACGGCGATGAGGCCGATGGTGGTATAGGCAGCCGCCTTATCTTTATCACGGCCTCCTAGCGTGTTAAAGAGGTAGCTCATTGTTCGCTCCAAGTATTCGTTGACGAAGAGAGCGCTGTCGAATGCAGCAAGTCGAGGTAGAGCCGCGATAAGCACCTGCTGCGTATACGCATAGCGTGAATTACGATGTGAGAGCACATCGGCACACACACCACGATATACCTCCTTCATCAATTGTCTGCACACAGCCGACTCGGTGACTACCGAATGCACCAGGGGACCGCCGGCCTTCGCGATGTTTTGGTACTGCACAGCGTTGCGTTTTGCGCCACCGTAGCGGGGTTTGCCGAAAATGAAGGTACGTTCATCGCCAATTTGCCGCGGGTCGGTGATGTTTAACAGCTGCACGTATTTCTGCTCCCATTTTGAGTTCGAACAGCGCAAGAGTTCGTTGATCACCAGGAGGTAGCCGTGTGCGCGATCATCGCGACCTTTATCGGCTTTATCAGACTTGCTCTTCAGTTTGTTTGCTTGATCGAAGCAGAATTTGTACCTACAAACCGCAAATAATCAGCAAACTTTTGACGTTTTAAGCAGAAGTGAAAGTAAATTGAAACTCATTGGAACGACGTTCCATTAATAAAAAGATATGTAGATACACAGCAAACGAACACAAAATAATTATTTTTTTTTTCTTTTCGAGCAAACATTGAAACAAACATCAAACATAAGAATTTCGAACGGAATTCTTTTTACACATTTGTCGCAAACATTAACTGGACAGTAGTCATTTACAACGCAAAAGAAAATTGTGGTTAGGAATTGTGTTAAGCTTTCGTGTTTCGAGAAGGAGAGATTGTTTGAATACTTTCACCCCTGAGTGTGTAGGTTTTACTATTGTTTTACCATTGGGTGTGTTGAATCTGTTTAGTTGACTCTCTTTGCGCTGTAACGACAAGTGCGGCGCGAAGCGCTTCGATGGCACCCTCGCGAATCACCGGCTTGGGATCTTGGATGGCGTTGAAGATCAAATCGAAAAACTGCTCGACTTGCTGGAAGAAGTACGTGGGCATTGTTTGTGCCAACTCTCGGAGGACCAGCACGGCTGCGTGTCGCTTGCCCTGTAAGACGGCTTGCATAAGAACAGGTTGTGTTTTGCGGCAAGCGGTGTGCGTGTTACCTCGACACGATCGCCGCCGAGCCATTCGAAAGCGCGTTTCACTTCGAATTCGACGTACTCGGACGCCTTGGAACCGCTAACCAACGCCAGCCGGCCCATCGTGTTCGCGACGCTCTCCATCACGCTGATATCACTGCACGGCAAGAGGTTGCGGAGGTAGTTGACGAAGCGCGAGATGCGCGTTGTCGGATCGCCCACATCAGCGCCAATCAAGCAGACTGTAAACAAAAAACAACAAACAATGGCCGAGTCAGTGGAAACGTGCGATTGTTTTGAATTCGGGGCCGGCCGGCTTGCATGCAATGCGCACGCCTGTGTGCATTGCACTGCATGCATGCCTGTCGGCACCGTGTGTCATACCTATCGCCAGGATGCCGCCCTTCTTCTCGTTGACGTCGCTCGACGACACCATCTCGAAGATTTCGTGGTAGAACGGATCCAGGAACTTGGTGATCTCGTCTGGCGTCGCCTCGCGCAGCTCGCTGTTCACATAAAGCGAGAGATCATGGGCGGCCTTCGCGCGCACCTCGGCGTGCCGTGACTTCAGGCCGGCGATAAACGCCAACATCGCCTTTTGGTGCATGCTGGCGGCTGCGTTGACGGTCGTCGTTGGCGGCGGCGTGCCGTCGTCGTCGCGTACTACGCGCGAGCGTCCGCGGCTGGCGGCTGCAGCGGGCGGCCGTTGCTCATAGCGGGCGCACGCCGCTACACTCGAACACCGCACAGTATCGGGATGTAGACAGGCCTGTACGTGGGGGCCGTCTTCAGAGGAACGTGCGATTCGCAGCCGCAGGCCACTCCAGAAATTGAGGTTAGGTATAAGCCCGTAGTGTGAAGCTCGTGAAGCTTTCTTACGGCACCGATCGCGAAATGCGTACTGCGAGCGCAGGGGGCGCGCGCTTATGCCACTGCCACAACCGGCCCAAACTTTTCGATCGTGTCAAACACATGATGGCATGATACCAGCCACCAAGTCGGACAATTTGACCATCCCCAAGTAATGCAAATGTCAACATGACGAACGTGCTTAAACAATTGCCACATATCAACAAACAATACCAACAATTTTGATAGGTTATTTGATACTTTCATTTTCTTGTCGTTTCCATGGTTTCGTATAAATAAACACATATGGCCAAGAAAAACAAAAATAAAGCTATTAATGACATTTACCAAACTATAAACAATATTTTAAAGGCGAATTGTTTTCCTAGTTCCAAATTGAAACTATAGATGACGCTGCAATGCAGTTCGTCAAATTAATTCATATACCTAAGGACATTACGTACATTATCAACTTATTCAATACGAGATTTAGGTGACGACAATAATGCTAATAAATAATTACGGTTCAAGAAACAGTCGGCAACAAACTGGTGAAAGTTTAAAACATGATAGTCTGATACAAAACATGTTCGTCGAATATTGTTATCGGTCTATTGATTGTTTTCTAAACAATATTTGCTTGAAATGTTATGTTTTCTTAATTATGAAATATTTCATTTACATTTCAGCAAAATATCAACAAGTTATTGATAGTTGATACAAAATACTATTATAAATCACTGCCAGACATAAGATAATGTGTAAATTGATTTAATTGCTTTGTAAAAACACTTTCCAGAACGTATCCTTTTTCATTCTAGTTAAACATATAAAAACTCATTGAATTGTAATTCTAAAGCTAAAAATACTTGTTTTTTCGTTTAGTGTTTAAATTATGACCGTTTTCGCAATTTGTCATAGTCATGCAATCGCGGTCAACAATATAACGTATTTATGCCTCCTTCTAATTGTAACTACTCGAACAATTTTTATTTCCATGTTATTGAAAGTCGGAGAAAATTCCAAAGTGCTATACGTAAATTAGGCACCGATTAGCAGCATTTAACGCATAATTACGAGCCCACTAACGCCCGCCATGCCACAGATATCGTTATCGCTGTAAACCATGTATACGATGGCAGTTATACAATAATGTGTCGAATTTTGGTGCGCACATATTGTTCGAATGTGTGAAATCAGAAATCATATCAAATATTTGACCGCTGGTGGAAGAATACGAGACGTGCTGATAGGAGTGGCGCGTGGCAGAGGCTTTGGTGATGTTTGGTGACCAGCTCAACGAAAAGCGCGCCGAATTTGGATGTTGAAGGAGCGTACCGAGCGTACGGAACAAACTTAATTTATTTGCGGTGGGAGAGCAAAGGATCATTTGTCGTCGATGCCTAGTCTCCAATCGGAAACTTCCCATTTAAAAACTACACAACATGAATGTAAGTAAAGAAACTTGGACATTCAAGAGACATGTAATTTTTTATCTATTTTATTACCTTAAAAAGGAAAAGTAAAATTATTAGTAAAACAAGGTTAATTTGGAATATACGGATTTGTTTGAGGCATGGTCGTATTGTTGGGGACGGTTCGTATGAACTTGTTTGTAGGGTGGGAAATTTTCAACTTTTATCGGTCATAAATCCATTTTAAGAGATTATAAAATGATTTTGGACTAATGATAGTCTTATATTCATATATTTATATAATTCTAACCTCGCAATTGTAATCATAAGCCAGAAATCGTTTTTACAACCAATAAATCGTTTTATAACCTAGAATTCGTTAATTTTACCAAGAGTCCAGGAAGTAATTGCAAAACGTTATTGAATATCTTTCACATTATACTATATTAATTACGTAAAATAAAGTAATTTTTATTGCAGTTTCATTGAGAATTTTAAGTTATAAAATTATATATTCACCCAACTATTAACAATATCTCTTTTAATAATATGCCAAATGTAATCAAGACACATATTCTTCGTTAATAATATAGTTATGAATAAAATTTAGAAGTCCAGCCAAATGGTCGATGACTATTGTCCACGGGGTCCCAGTTCGATTCTCGGTGGGGATGTGAATTCTTCTTCTTATCAATAGTGTTAGCCTCTAATATCACTAATTACATTGAAAAAGAATTGAATAGAGCTAATGACCATAGCAGTCGATGCTCGGTAAAATCAAACAAAAATAAATAAAATTTCGTATATTTCATGTTTACAAGAAATATATCATATTTGAGGGTGCCAACTTCATTTAGTTGATATAAAATTACATCAACTATATACAATTGTGTTAAAATATTGCAAAAATTTTTTTATATCACTTCACATCTTTTTAAGCCGCATATAAACGTAAAAAAGTTATGGACTGAAATGTCATGTAAATTGTAAATATGACTGGGAAAAGTTGGAAATGAGCCACTGGACGACGGTGGTGGTAACACTAGGCCAGGAATGCGCTCGAAGCGTACGCATTGCGCACACGCGCCACACGAACGACACGCACGCAACTAGCACACGCGCGCGACGCCACAGCGCTGGGATTTCATGTACGGCGACGCAGCACAGCCGCCTAACAGCAGCAGCAGCGACGCAGTCAGCGAGCGACTCAGCCGAACCAAACGCACACACCCGTACACTTGCACAGGCATCAGGCGGTGAGTCTCCAGCCCGAGCTTGGATTTCAATCGGGGGGCACCGACGGCCCGTGTGTGTGTGTGTGGGTTGGAATCTCGCTCTTCGCCCGCAGTTGCCCCGCAGCGCAGCATAGTGAGACGCGGCCCGTCGATCGTGCTTTCCCGTTTGTCGCCCTCTCGTTCGCCCTGCGTGCACGCTACCAGCACGCCAGGCTAGCCTGCTAGCAGGGGCGGTGGGCGAGCACTACGAACGCGCTCGTGTGCACCTAGTTGTCCGCCACCGTCGGCAAAAATCACGCTTGCATTGCAGCAACCACGCGCGCTTCTGCCCTGCGTTGTGCGAACAAGCGCAGCGGCCGTGTGTTACGTACGACTCGCCGTTTTTATCGCGGGTGGCGCGCCTCTCGCCTGGCTATTCGCAGCTCGTTCTATTCGCGGTGCGGATATCATCAAGCCCGTGTCCCAGTGGTCTTGTGTGTTTCGTGTGAGTGAGAGTGTGTGTGCGTGGTGCGAGTGCGTGTGGTCGCGCCGGGCCCATCCGGAGAGGACACACCAGCCCCCCTTCGAGGAGAGCAGCCAGCAGCAGCGCGAGAGTAAGGCGCGCGCGACGTGCGAGTGTGTGTACGCTTCCAGAACGCTCCGCGGACCGCTGGCAGCGAGCCGCCGCGCCGCACAATGGAGGCCGTCGCCAAGCACGAGTTCAACGCGACCGCCGACGACGAGCTGAGCTTCAAGAAATCGCAGGTGCTGAAGGTGAGGACAGCGGAAGCCCCCAAAACTACATTATCTGTGTCTGTTAATATGCAATACGTTTGTGGCCTCCCCCTTTTTCCAGATCCTGAACATGGAGGACGATCTTAATTGGTATCGAGCCGAGCTGGACGGTCGAGAAGGCCTCATACCAAGCAATTACATCGAAATGCGGGATCACAAGTAAGTACTGCCCGTCATACCCTTGATTTTGAATCGATTTGATCGCTGATCCTCTTCATTTTTTGGTTGACTTTTTTAGCTGGTACTTCGGCAAAATCACACGTGCTGACGCCGAGAAGCTGCTCGCCAACAAACATGAAGGGGCTTTCCTGATTCGAATCAGTGAATCATCTCCAGGGGACTTTTCACTCTCAGTCAAGTAAGCCCTAATGAATATGTCAATTACCTTGTTTTTGCGTTTATTGCAATCATGACTCATTCCGGAACGAATAAGAATGAATCAGATCCAAGATTTTCACTTCATCAATAATGTAAAACTCTAATCACGTTGGCGTTGAAATCACGAACTGCTTTTTTGTGTTGACAGGTGCTCGGATGGAGTGCAGCACTTCAAGGTACTGCGGGACGCACAGGGTAAATTCTTCCTATGGGTGGTCAAGTTCAACTCACTGAACGAACTCGTGGAATACCATCGCACGGCGTCCGTATCGCGTTCACAGGAGGTCCGATTACGAGACATGGTCGCCGAGGAGGTAAATACTTAAAAAACACAAAACCCGCGCGTTGCAGTCAATTATTGTACAAAGCGGGGTGGAATTCATTCGCACGCTCACGATCAATCCGGCTTCAATGTTTACTTTATTGAATTTATTTTCCACGCGCTGAAATTCGTTTTCCAGCAATATTTTTCTGGCTAGATTGATCACTGGAGCGTTTTTTCTTTTCTTTATTTTTGTTTTTACTTTTTTTGTGTCATTTGAAATCTCAACTGAAAAAATACTCCACCACCCACCCACGTTTGTTTTTGTTCGAGCAGTTTGAAATGAGGAAACATTTTTAGGTCCATGCCATGGCCCACAAAGTAACAAGGTCTGTAGAATAATAAAAACAGAATTTGATGTCGTGGCGCGAGTTTTTATTTTCTTTTATTTACTATTATGATTTGTTTTCTTTTTCTGTTGATGTATCATTTGACTTCTTAACTTGATTGACGTTTCTCTTTTGTTTTGTTTCACGTGGCATCTCTCTGTTTACGTTTTTCATCATTCGCATTCCGGGCAGCTCATGCATACTATCACGATAACTCTCATTAACATTGACCTCTCGCAGGAGACAATTCGTGGTGCGCGTCTTCGTGAATGAACAGTCGCGCAAATGTTATCGTCGATAAGACGTGATTCATGAATGTATTCTTGTTTATATTTAGATAGTGTCCAAGTGACTATACATAGTGACAAATGTATCGTCGCCCATGAGGATAGCAGAGGCCTGTTGCCGTTTTGTATCGTGAGAAAGAAAATAGTTGTACGCATGCGTGGGTATACTATCAGTATTTTGAGGACTAACTTTCAGTTGACGGCACAAACGAATTGATTTTTGTAATAATTAGGTTTTGACCCACATCATGCTTTTAAAGTCAAAAAGTAAGGAATATCTGGGACGTAAATCGTTCACATTCCATTATGGCGCAAATGTGGAGTATTCAATTTGGGTGACCTTATGCGTACGATATAATCATACTCCAAATAATGACAGTCAACTCACGCAGGCATAAAAGCATCACTTGACCACCGGGATAACTGGATATAAGGTCGGTGTTGATAGCAAAATGAGAAATACTTCATCATCGGTGAGAATGTGATAAATATCTACCGTGCTTCGATTTCTGGATGTTGTTTAGAATGGTGCACTCTGGGGGTGTTAAAAAATATCTACTTTTATATTTCAATCACAAAAAGTATTGATTTTTTCGGTACCAAAAACATTGCTTTTTTCGGTACCAAAAAATATCGATATTTTCTATTTTATGTCTAGGCTTCAAATCCAAGTATTATCGTTACCTTCCAGACAAACAAAACTCGATAGTTTTTTTGCATTTTGGATCATTATCACGTATTTGCAATTAATTGCATTTTTAATACAAGTTAATGAATGAATTATGTACACTCAATATTACATATTATTGTTATGGTTTGCTACGTAATTGCATTGTAAATTATGCCCGTATTATTCGCGAATGTAGATTGGCCAATCCACGTTATATACCTGTTGTTCTCAAAGCTGATGTTATTTCTCGATATGATTTAATTGGCGCGAGCGTGAAAAACAATTGATAAAACCAACGCGAGAAGGAAGCCCGTTTTTTGTTTGCATCGTGGCAAAGTATAATTGTCGAATTCCGGCTCAAGGTTGGGGCTATGTAGGCGAGCGAAGCGCGTGCGATGTGTGCAAAATGTACGCCAAATTCGAGGCGACAGCACTGTACGTGCTTGTATACTATCATTTGCGTTAATATATGCATTTGGCGAGGATTTCGCGCTAGTGTTTTTTGTTTTGTTTCACGATTGATTTAAGTTTAATTCCTCATTCAATGCTAATTCTATTCGATTCGTACATTCGCTAATCGCCTTATATTACATGATTTTGGTTCAATTTACACTGCTGTGTTGATGTTGATTCCCTATTTACTTGACTAACATGTTTTCCGTTCGTTGATTGTTATTTTTCCATGTTCGAAATGGATTTGTGAGGTTTGCAAATGTCTTCCTGCGAATGCACACGTTTTTTTGGTGCGCTTTGCACGACCCTAACGAATCAATAATATCTTTGGCCGAATGTTTGTTCCTGTGATAAATTTGTTTACGGAGCGTGGGCGGGCCTGGTGTGCAACCACTCCGGCTGCAACCACAGTTATCACGCAATATTAATGCGAATTATCGCAAAGGCAAGCAGTATTTGTGATATACAGGAGAGGGAGAAAGTGTGATTATTGTTTGCTTGCAGCCGGAGTTGTAGCCGTAAAGTTTGGCATGCATTTAAAAACTATGATGATTAATCGCTTTGTCTTGTTTCTTTTTTTAGTATCTAGTTCAAGCGATGTACGACTTTACGCCGCAGGAAGCCGGTGAGCTGGAGTTCAAGCGTGGCGACGTTATCACCGTGACGGACCGCACCGACCAGCATTGGTGGCACGGGGAGATTGGCAATCGTCGCGGATTGTTTCCAGCCACCTACGTCACCCGCTATCATCAGCCGATTCTATAAGTCGATCGACGATCGGCCACGCAGCGTAAACGAACAACCAACTATTAAGGACAGACCGCCACCTTTCGACGACAAAACCACCCACTAACAAAACGAAGACAGTTTCTTTCCCAACCTTCATCCTTGAATTCTCTTTCATCCTGCTCGCGCCACTCGCACACGCAACAATGGCAAGCATTTCGAAATTTTAAAAACCCTGGAAAACTTGAATAACTACATTGTCACCCTCTGGTGGCGTGCAGCCATCACGTAATAAGGGGCGCTGTCAAAAGGAACTCGACGGGGCGTTGGAAGTGAGCACACGCCTGATCATAGTGCACAAACGAATTTTAAGGATTTCAAACTATGCTACATATTCGCAAAAGGCGGGTGGCAGTTTTTAACGTCATGTATTTTTTCTTCTTTCTAAACAAGTTTTAATTACGTAATATTTCTCGTACCGCGCATATTAATTCTTACAGAAATCGATTGTTTTCTCACAATCTCGCGTTACTGCGACAACCAAGCGCGGTGCCCTCGCGTTTAATTCTGCTTTTATTACTGCTACATTTATTACTCTATAGAAAACGCATTTCTATCATCATTGACTTGATACTGGAAATGCTTTCTGTGTATCGTATTACTACTCAAGTCTTTTTATTCGTTTTTATTCTGTTTTAATGTGATACGAAAAATCGCTGCAAACAAATAAGTAAAAAAAAAGAAAACAAATCGAATTCGACATCAACCTTCTCACAAAAGAAATAAGTTTGCATGTATATAATGCAGCGTGGGTCATTTTGCGATCCCATTCCTCCTCTTTCGTGTCGCAAGTGTGTAAACTGTACATAAGTAAAGTAAACCTATTAAGTAAAATGATATCGAGAGGCGAATGCAATGTTCTCATTCTTTTCGTTTCGTTGTGTTTTGTTTTTCTTTGACGAGAGAATACCGCAAATACGGAAAGCATAATCAAGTGCGGTGGAGTTCATCGACGTGCCAGAAGTACACCACATCTATCTTATCTTATATTAATGATACAGTACACTATTTAATAATTTTTAAGTCATATTTATACGCAACAATGTCGCTAGTAATGTTTGAATGCGGAGACCCCCTCTCAGCGCGTGCACATCCTGCAAATCGCATGATTCGTCTGCAAGAGCAGCGTGTATGAGGAAAATATTTATATATTTTGGCATTACTACGAATATATTTGTATTGTAAGTGTTTTTCTCTTGCTCTCTTATTACATTTTATGCGTCACCTTGTTTCTTTGGGTATGTTTTGTTTCTTGTATCGACGAAGAAATAACACGGCCGGACACGACGTTCTGTCATTGATGATGTGTAAATACTAACGACTAGAAATACATTTTATTTCGTGCTACAATTTTATTTTAGACGATTCTATATTAATAAATGAAGTATATTTTAATCTGAAAGTAAACATGCATTTTCTTTTTGCTAAATATGTTTGAATTCCTTCCATTTTTCAAAATGTTTCTAAAACAGGTAATTTCTCTTGGATGTAGATTTATTTTTAAGGTATAAACCTCATTTATCAGGACAACAAATCGATTTTTTGAAAATAATCAGAATCTAGCAATTTATTCAAGTATATTTATGATAAATGCAAGTCGATATCTGCAGTATTTCCGATAACATAGCGCATAAAGCTGACTTGAGCTTATATAGAATTCTTATGTTTGTAAACTTTAAACGAAGTATTATTTTTCGATATATTGTACACTTTTGAGAAAATTCTATCGACTGCTCATTTCATAGATAATTATATTTTTCAACATAATATGAAGTTAATTGTATAAAAAAATTCGACATTTTCCATTGTCGACTTTGCGCTCTGGTGGCAAGTAGCCATCACGTGATAAGGGGTCCTGGCAAAATGGACCCGAGGGGGCGTTGGAAGTGAGCACACGCCTGATCACAAACGAATTTTAAGAATTCCAAACTATACGAATATGTGAAAAGGCGGGTGGCACTTTTTTAAGGTCATATATTTTATTTCTTTCTAAACAAAATTTAATTACGAAATATTACGCGTACCGCACATTTTCAATCTCATTAACTAATGTATTAGTTCATCTTTTAAATAATTATATTCTTCAGCATAATATAATTTAAATTGTAAAAAAGAAGCATTTATTTTAGTATATTAAAAAAACACTTTTGCGCGAAAAATTTACTATACATTTAAACTACATAAAAAACATGCATTTTTAACTTTTTCATTTCGCTTCTGATCAAAATTATGGACGCCTGAGTATGCTCAGTTGAACAACTCATAAATACGCCTATACAATTATTATATTATTTTATACAACCTTAATTGGTAATTTCTTCCCCCTTTTCCATTACTGCCTTGTATACATACATTATTATATAAGCAAAAACGTAAAAATAAGAAATTTTCTACATAATCTCATTCTCAATCATAAAAAAATAATAACAAAAGAAATTTACAAAAAAGTAAATAAATCCGCTTCTATTCTTATATCCCTTCTTTTTTATCCTACTCCATGAGTCCAGCTTTCCTTTCCTTCTTCTTCAGGATCGTACCGTCCTTCACTGTGATGCGAGATGTCCTCGTTGGAAAACACTACTTTAGTCACTATTAGCTTCTTTCCACCCATCCATTCTTTCTCGGCGATCCTCATATCTCGATCTCCGCCCTACTTCCTTCACTGCCTGGTACCCAGGATTGTATGTGCTTCCTCGGATTTATTCTTGCCTTTTCAGCTCTTCCATCTCTTGACCCCTTATTTTCATCATTATTCCCAGAGTCTCGCCTTTCTCCCACAGCCGTCGACATTCATATGGACCCAACACATCGCTTACCACCTCAGATTTATTCTTTCCGACTCCTGAAAGACTACATAAATTGGCATAGATTTCTCCAGCTTCTTTAGGTTCTTCAGGAACCAGGACAGCTCTCTCTCTCTCTGAGAGAATTTCCTGTACATTCTGCTTGGCACCAGAGTCCCAGATGCGCATTACACTCCACAATGCTAGTCTCTCTCTCTCGTGGATCCATCCGATATGATAACTTATAATTAAATATCTATATTTTAATTAGAAACAAAATACACTGTGAATACAGTTGATCTACAGTTTATTAGATGTAATTAGTACATTTTTTTATATTTCAATCCTAATTAATAAAATGTGGAATTGACACAGCGACATTCTGAAATTTAGGCAAATTCCTGTACTAGAGTATTCACAGCTTTTGTTTAGTAAAAATAAATGCCACAAGAGGGCCACGAGTCGTGTGTTCGTGAATGTTCGTGTATCACCGCCAACCGGTACGAGGCGACTTGTTGGCGTACCGAGTCGCTGTCACTCTTTCTGTTGAAGACTCCCATTGGCGTTGCCTCACGTAAGTACGAAATCTACGAATATATAAACAATCACAAGTTTCCTAATAACAAATTTACTCTTAAACTGAAGTTCAATATCGGTAATGCATGTCTGTACTAAGATTTGTCGACGAAAATATGAGCTATTCTCAAAAGTAGAAGATAATAAACCTTGTATAGATCTAACCTAAAAACGTTTCATGCATGCTGTTTCCTGTATAGCTTCTGCTATGTTTTTGGTGTATTAGTCAATATTGCTCTCTACAGATAATACGTGATTAAGCTAACGCATTTTGTAAGTGCTACTTTCTCTGTAAAATCAACGGGTATATCTTACTAGTGATGTTTGTAATGAAGTTGAATAAGATGTAAGTAGTACCTAACCCTATGTGTTTTTCCAGGTGTCGTTGCTTCCAAACGTGAGAAAATGTCGGGAAACGTGGATATCCTTGCCCTCAAGGAGGATGATGTGACCAAGATGTTGGCCGCGTGCACGCATCTTGGTGCGACTAACTCCAACTTTCAAATGGAGCAGTACGTGTACAAGCGTCGTCCAGATAGTGTACACATTATCAACTTGCGTCGCACTTGGGAGAAGTTGTTGCTGGCTGCCCGCGCAATCGCAGCTATCGAGCCCGCGTCCGACGTGTTCGTGATCAGCTCGAGGCCCTACGGCCAGAGGGCCGTGTTGAAGTTTGCTTCGCACACTGGTGCTATTCCCATCGCTGGACGTTTCACGCCTGGTATGTACTTTTTTTCTGGTATTTTGTTTCCTACTTATCCTTGTGTAACATTTGATATTATGGAGTTAAAATTTCTGCTTGGTTATAAGAATACATTTCTGTGATTTTCGACAAAATAGTCTTCGACAAAAATGAATAGTGTTGGACAAAAATCGGTAGTATTCGACAAATGGTAGAAGTCGATTCTGTCAAAATAATATATTATTGATTAAATTATAGGTTTTCAAACTGTTTATAGTTGTGCTTCCCCTTTTAATACTATTTTGTGGCTCCTTTTACATTACGCGCTATTTTTAAATGGTAGGTTTGTTACGTGTGATAAGGTTGCAGGTTTAGGAGATAACGAGTGGTTATAGTTCTAAATAATGTTTATTTTATTCAAGGTTTATTTTCATCTAAATATGGTTAACTTTAAAAGATTTAGACAAAGCAGAAGTGAACTTTACAATTCAGAAATGTTGTAATGATGACATATAGAACTAAGGAACCGATGATTTCCATGATTTTAATTTGTCTCCTGAAATGTATTATTATTTTAATAAGCAATGATTTGTGGTTGAATTTTTGTTAATAGAAAATAATTGCTTACAGGTGCTTTCACCAATCAGATCCAGTCTGCGTTTCGTGAACCACGTCTGTTGATTGTCACTGACCCCGTCACCGATCACCAGCCCATCACTGAAGCGTCTTACGTGAACATCCCTGTCATCGCTCTGTGCAACACGGACTCGCCGCTCCGCTTCGTTGACATTGCCATTCCATGCAACAACAAGTCACCACACAGCATTGGTTTGATCTGGTGGTTGCTGGCTCGTGAGGTAATATTTCTTTGAAAACAAGTTGGACTGTAGTAGCAACTACGGGTGGAACTCCCATTTCATTTAAATGTCGAGGTTAGAAAATATTTTCTTTTCTTCTCTAAAAAGGTTCTTCGTCTGCGCGGAGATATCCCACGCGAGCAAAAATGGGACGTCGTCGTCGATCTGTTCTTCTACCGTGAGCCCGATGAGGCTGAGAAGGAGGAGCAGGCCGCCAAGGAGCTGCCCGCACCGAAGGTGGAGGCACCAGTGGCGATCGAGGCGCCCGAAACCACCGAGTGGCACGCCGGCAACGCCGACAGCTGGGCTGATGAGACCACCGGCCTGGGACCAGCTACGGTTGCGCCCGCCGCCGAGGTAGCGTTTGCCCCCAGCGATGATTGGGCTGCGCAGGTACAGAACGAGTGGACGGCAAACGCTGCGGGTACCACCACGGCCGCGGCCGCCGCTGCTGCTGCTCCACCGGCTGCCACCCAGAACTGGGCGACCAACACCGAATCTTGGAAATAGGATTTTTATCTTATCTAAAAAATAAACTCGTCTCTTGAGTTGCAGAAAAAATAATGACATTATTTTGAATGTACCTCCTCGTTTTGTTTGTTGTATTTTAAAGAACCTCTGAGTATATCCCGAGTTTCCTGATTGTGTCCTACGGAAATTGCCTTATAGGAGAGTGAGCATGGATGATACATGAATAGATGGGAACCTTCTATGTTAAGAAGCGGTCTAGAAAACAGCGCCCCCATGCGTCTGTCACATCAATTAAAACTGGCGGGAACAGATTCAAATACTTGTTTCTATCATGTATATACATATTTATCAAACAAAAAAGAAATATGAAAACTTTCTAAATCTTATATTATTTTCCAAATAATATATCAATTTGAAGATGTACATATTTGAAAATAATAATTATTTCATTCCGGACGTTGTCAAAAAATAGCAAACTTTACACTTTCTTCGGACCCCGAATAGCAAAAACCATTGCATGGTCCGCAAGTCTGAATGCGCCCGTCTCTCCAAAATCTTTTATTCCCTCGATGACGCCACGCCTTTCATTGTAACTGAAATTATTAACATTCAATTATTAACTGCATTAATTGATCATGGATTCTCATTGTATAAAGTACGTACCTCAGTGCGGCTGTATGGACATTTCGTCCCACATGATGACGCACACCCTGTCATCAACGAGCTTCTCATTAGCCGAGACCGCCAGGGTTTGAATAATTGGATTTATGCCAACATTTATATTAGCATCCTGCAGCATTAGATTGAGGGACGTTCTGGACGGCAGCGCGAAATCACTTTGTATAGTTTGGGCGAAACCTTAGGAAGGACCAAACAATACAACTTAAAGTCGTCGTTTTAGCGACGAGCAGAAGGAGGTTTAGACAGTTGTCCCAATTGGGTGAACAGAAATTTCACTACTTTGGGTCTGGCTGCTTCCTCAATCTTCCGTAGCATGTTTGCTGACGAAGAAATGAATTTTATTTTGGCATCCATTGCGTTGGCACAGCCTAGCATTTTTATTTTGCATATGGATAGTGTGTTGGAGCATCCGCTTGCAATTAGGGGTGAATTGAGTTAGATTTCTCCCATTAGTAAACTCCTTATATGAGGAACGTTGCCCATATTGTTTTCTCCGCCATGCTAAGAAGTTAAAAAATATTATTCATTGCATTTATATTGAAAGTAATATCATACCAATACGCATTCGATATCAAGAATGACTCTTGGAATGGGAGTTGATTGTCAAACACCGAATCTGTAAATGAATCATAATATAATTGTTGTACTGATTTCAAATATGTAAAATGTTTGACTAACCAACATCAATAATTCCTAATTCGACAGATGCTTTAGAATTAAAAAAAAATACATTTATTGTATATGTTGTAGGATCGGAGTCCGGATGCTATGTTTGAATTATTTCTAAGTCTTTCAACTTAGAAACGCAACACTAGATCGGGGTACCTTAACCCTCCAGGCGGACAAGATTAGGATTAGCAATAAATATGAGACTATCTCACTGGTGGAGGATAATCGGTTTATGCGGAAGACAGCAAAAAATGAGGAGAGTTTTGTTTAAGTCAAACAGTTGTAGGATCATAATCTGTATGCAATCCATAGATCAGCAATCTATTTACTAATGTCCAAAACTGAACATTAATATTTGAACCATTAGCGATCTGAAACTGCTAAGAGAGGGGGATCCTTTCCTTCATTTCAGTGATGACGAACCTTTCTTAGATCGTGGATCAAATTCTCTCCTCCTGTTTGAGTACTACGTGGGTCAAATTTGCCCTGAGGGATATCTCTATCCATGCAGTTACCAAGCAATCGTGGGTCAAACAAAAGTGTTTGTTTTCTCTAACTTAACTTAACGATGAAGTTAATTTTCAAATTACAAACTTAGCCCAACGCCTATCAAGTTTAAAACAAAACTGATTTTATTAAATTAAAAACTCCAAAAGGAAACATAAACGTCTCTACTCTTTACAATACTACCTGAGCTTTGCGTGCGGGTGGCATTTTCGCGTTGCAGTAAAAAGTACCTTAAATATACAAAGATGGGTGCCAAAGATAACTAATTGAAGTACAACTATTTTCGGAAACCAGCAATTGTCTGAATTTCTGCAAGGTCGATAGCCATAAAAAACGTTTAACTTTCTCTAACATTACAATAAGAACCAAAACCTTAACTTGAAATACATAGAATAGAAAACAACAACCTTTCTGTAAGTATTTAAACATCCTAATTGCTACACACAAAGAGATTACATTCGCACAAGTTACAATATTTTGCATTCAAAACCAATAA
>WSZQ02068139.1:0-12064 GCA_019419845.2 Weissflogia rhopalogaster
CGCATCTAGTCTAGACGAATGTTGATTTCGCTTCATTCTCTGTAAATCTACAAGTTGGGGTCATGACTGGACGTTTAATAACTTGAGATTTTCTTTTACCCTAACCATGTAGATTATAGATAAAATACAATCAATTATTATTATTATTCTACGGAATCATGATGATAGTAGAGAAAAAATGATAGTAAGCTAACAAAATAATTAATGGGGATTGAAAAAATTGACAGCTATAAAAAGTGTCTATAAAATTTAGTAAAGCAAAGTAACAATAAATTATAAATTGTGTTCAAACTAGTAACTAGATAAATTAAATAAATTCAATATATAGCACGAGCGATCAGCATGATAACATCAACGAAGCGATTAATATTTATGAACTGTCTATGTAGGACGGAGGATATACAAAAAAGCATAACGCCTGCACAGTACTAATGTCATTCATTATGTGCACATGCCCAAGTTGAAAATTTCATGCGCGAATGCATTCGACATGAATTTCCGACTGCCACCCAAACCAACACACACGTATCTCTTCAAATTCGCACCAATTCGTGATTGCGCACATATATCGCTCACTATTCATGCATTCAAATGCAGTCGGGAATAATGATGATTATTTCAGATGTAATTTTTGCGTCCTGCAAAAAGCCAACTTTATTCCCTTGATGTTCTTTTCCTAACTTGAGCTGTATTTTACACGTGCTACGCAAACGTGGACACGTCGTTATTTAATCCCATTTGCAACTTGTTGATAGTCTGAATGGATTACGTGCAGACCATCGCGTCCGTAGACTTCTTTCGCACATATAAGTGTGCACGTATGTATGTGTGGAGGGTTGCCTAAACGAGAGACGGAATATGTATGCAAATTAAGAAGGGAAAGTTTCGCACTCGGGCTTTGAAATTAAATATACGTAAAACTGGCTTTCAAATAGGAGATGGAACTATGGTTTGAGGGGCTCATGTGCATGGCAAAGTTGTCGGAAACTGGATGGGTTGAACGGGGAAGGGTGCAATACAGGCAGGTATGGAGTTTGCTAGCTGGTGGTGATGAGCTCTTGGCTTTGGATCGTAATTTCCGCAAAGAGGTATTATATATGCAGATAACTATTGCGTTGACGCTTTGCGGATCAACGGTTGGGAATTTTACATAAATATGACGGTGTTTAAATCTATTCTCAAGAATTCTTCGTGCGGAATTTGTATATATTCAAAAGCTATCAACTTTCCAGCGCTAAAAAAAACTTTAATACCAGGAAGGCTTTTTCCCAGGCAAAAATGAAACGAAATCAATTTAAGTAAACATAATACATGAAGAAAACTTGCTTCGTTGCAAGTAGTAATTCTTTTCATAACAGGAATCATTATCCATTTCTATTGGATGATTATCAAGTACTTACATAAATAAAATGTTAATGTTAATGGGTCAGTTTTTTAACATGAAAACTATAAATATCTCGGCTATCTGCGAAAAATTTGTGGATAATCAAAAAATAAACATTCCGTTGTGGGGGGATGTCGTGCTTTATCCAGACCCCCAGCCCCACCTTGAATGGGTGTTTGAAACATTTCCTTCGTAGGGGTAGTACTCATTTTATTATTTTAGATATTTCTTGAAATTGCTCTATAATACGATGCTCGTCGACTTCAATCATAACGATAACCATTGCTTAACGCGGTCTTGAAAACACTACTTTGATTATCGCGGATATCGATGTGCTCAAAACATTAGACGATTTAGATTGATTATTCAACAATAAATTTGAAGCTACCATGATGATGTTACAATCAAAATATTCCTCAAGTCTGCTACTTACTCATGACATTAAATTTTCAATCCCTTCAAGATAAAACCCTTTTATATTTCTGTTAAAATATGCTATTTTATGTAAATTAAAAATATATATGATAGCTCCAAAGAACTGATTACCAAGCTGTTTATAATATACAGAATTACATAAAATGGGGAATACATTCATATATGTGGCATACTGTTACTGGATACGGGCGAATAACCCCTATTGAAGTTGAGATTCGAATTGATATTAAATTTGAATTTAGTATTAAAGGGATTGAAATAGTTTTTATAGCACTACTCCTTTTAAACACTCGTGGCACTTTTTGTTCGAAATATGAAAAATTGCGCATACGCAAAATTTAATAATAATTTAAGTCAAAGATTCTGCCGTTGAAGATTGGATTGAAACATTATTATTAATTTGGGTGAAGATGAGGAATTAAATAAAATATAAAAATTTAATAAAATATATCTGAGCTCTGCTCTTCTTCAACCAAGATTTAAAATGCTTATATTTTATGGTCTATCCATCTTTAAAGGTCTTCCCAAAGTGATTATTGGGTTTTACAATGTTCGTTATTTTTGCTGGTATATGCTGTTGTTATGAAGTAGTTGAGTTGATGTATTGTGCGTTGAGGGTTACTCTACCCACTCAAGTGTGTAAAGTTGATTGTATAGAGTAGAGTGTATGAAGTTGAGGGTGTAGAGTGAGTGTGTGGGTGAATCTATTTTTTTGTACGAACTATAATTCACACAAGAAGATGCCTGCCACGACGATATGAACCTCGTCCGCTGGAGTGATTCGGCAAAGTGCTACCCAATATAAGGCTTGAAAAAAAACTCTGATTATTTAATGAAAAAAAAACGAAAATTAAAAATAGCCTATCCTTCAGGTTAAAAACACACCCTTCATAACTGCAAAAAGCTAAATTAGGTTTATTATTTTGTGAGATATGTACCAAAACGAATAAAATTTTAAGCTAAACGTTTTCCTAGATATGACAAACACTACAGGCTCCTCCAGAGTAATTTCTTGGTTATTTAATTCCAAATTCGAAAATAACACATTGACAAACCGCGTGACATTGAGAAAAACGGTATGTAATTAAAACTTTAATTGCACTAATAACTTTTCCGTGTTCGCTGAAAAATTCTATTCCATATTTTTCCACGAGCATGTGGAAACTTCATATCTTAACTTGCGTCATTACTCACTTTGTAATCTAACAATTTATAACAATTAGCGAGGATTTATATTTGTTTAGATAACAAAATATTATATGAAAGTTTGTTTATAGATGATGGAAGCCGAATGAACATTTATTAGTTTATAATACGAGTTTATGTGTATTCTGTGGAAAATGATAGACAAATCGTTGCTCGAATAGTGAGCGTCTTATGTACGGTTAATGATTACAGATAGATTGATAGCAAGATTGATTGAAAGGATTGATTCACTCGCGTTAGATAGGGACATTGATAGATATAAAGATATAAACTGGGTTGCTCGTTTCTAGGCCGGGGATAAAGCTATGAGACTGGTTTATGTTTTTTCAGGGTATTTTTATGTTTTGTTGGTTTTGGTCAGCATAATAAAAATATAAAATAATAAAATATAGTTTCATCTAGAAAAATGAAAATCATTGCTATTTCCATAAATAAAAATACCAATATTCAGTTTGGGAAGGATTAATTCTACATTACATTTTTAATAGAATATAATAATACGTAACTGTGTTATAAAAATTGAGTAAAGAGGTTTATTACAAAGTTTGCTTTTGAAAAAAAGCTATAATTCCTAGAAAACAAGAGAAAATAATTGCCAGCAAATTTACATCTCCTTTATTATTATCCACTTCGAAACGTACATGCGAATTTGCGCCCGACAACGTCGAGATCAAAGCGATTCGTTGTCCCAGTGAGATCCGCACACGCTTTGCAAATTCGAAAACGTCATTTGGGAAATTATCGTTCATTTGATACCAATCCGCACGGAAGCATAAAACTCGTTCAGTGCTAAAAATTGAATTAAAATTAAAATTTGCGCCGTCAAATGAACCGGTGCGCGTATCCCGAATTTATCTTCATTTATCCACAAAGCCTGTATCCGGACGGAACGAAGACCGAGTAGAGACAGTCTGAATGCCTCAAATGAGGCGTACAAAACGAGAAAACGGGCAAGCATGATACAGAAAAGCATGTTATAAATACAAATAGAAGAACCGGCACATAGAAACGGCCACCAACGCGTGAAAAACCAGCGAACTTTTGCTGTAAAACAAAATTATCTGAAGCCTGGCTGCTTTTTATTTGTGTTTTTTTCTTATCTCAATGTATAATGTGTTTTTACGCTTTCCTGTGTAAAAAATAGAATATTCCGTTGTTCCTATTTGTTTCTTTCGTTCGGAAAGTACGGATGCGAATCTGAAGAAGGCGTGCTTAATATAATAAAAGTTTTCTAGTTGTTGCACGTTTTAATAAAGCGCTATTAAAGCAATGTTGAAAATAAAACATCTTCATGTTATTACAGCCATGAGCCAATTACGCGTGCTTCAGTGACATCGAAAGTAACAATTATTAAATTCCGCGGAAGGACAATTGTCCTGGGAATAGTAACTAAATTAAGATATTTTTCGCAATTCTGCGGATGATTTTATTTCTGCACAGTGAACTCGTGCAGTTATGACGTTTTCTCTACAAGCTTGGGTTATTAGCGGATGTTTGTGATTTCAACTTTCTTCAACAACTATTCAGTTTCCCATTAAGAGCGTCCGTTTTTATTGTTACATTGCAGCGCTGGATTTATTATGGAACTAATATAAAGTTGCGTTATCTCGTGTTATTGTGGTGGAAGGAATCCACTTCAACTTTCTTTTCCACTGTCATTACAAACTTCGCCGATCTCCAACGTGCAATATTTACTAGATTAGTTACAATTTTATTTAATATTTATTGCAACTATTTTACGGTGAAATTACTTTTCCTCAACTCGAATGTGGCAAAGGAGAAGGAATGAAAACAATAGAAGGTTTTTATGTTCCAATTTAAATTGTAACAAATTAGGCAATTCCAGTTTAAGTCGAAATTTCAATTTATGTGCTCGTCCTTCAATTTGCAGCATCAGCACATTCTCCTCAATAGCCACACAAATGAGAATCAAATAAGACGACCGAAAAAGCGTCCGTTGGGTGTTTTATTATTACTCTCAACACATCCATGGCGAAAACCACATTTTCGCCTCGCTACCCAACTGTCGCTTCAAGTCAATTCACTTCAGTTTTATGTGTGCGCATTGCGTGTACCACACTGAAGGCTGGGTAGAGACGCCGGGCAATGTCATGTATGTGAGGCGCCTCCGCCTAAAACGCCAGTCTGGGAATCTTCGACAACTGGTCGAAAGTGCGCTTGGGCCTAGATTGATGAAGCCAACAATCTTTTACTTCATTAGTATTCGTCAGAGTGCGCGCAATTAAATGAGAAAAGATTGTGCGGGCTGGTGGGCATCGATCGATGGCCGATAGCGATGTTTACGGTCTGTAACAAATTTATTTCCATCGGCCCCTTTGCACCAGTGTAGTGCACTTGGTTTCAGCGCTTGGGAAGAAGGCGAAAACAAGGCGGAAGAAGAGGAATTGTTCCTGACGCAGTTAATGGATGCATGAGCTAAACTTGAACCTGTGCGGTTCGTCTTCGGCGAATAATCTCCTGTCTCGGCACGAAATAAACCAGCATGAAATATAAGACCAACTTGGTCGCACCAGCGCCAGCGGTGGGAAAATATTGGCTATGCCGTTTTTTTTGCTTGTTTGGCTTGCGTACGCCTATCGATTATCATCGTGTGAAAGCAAGTCGTCGCAGGCATTCGCCTCATTTATTAAGTTTGCAATGCAAAACCTCGACAATCCAGCTCTACACAAAAGAGAGAGAAAAGTTTCCAGTGTGTGCGAGAGGAAAAAAGTACAGATTTGCACGATCGCACCGCAATTACAGCTTGAACTTGAATGCTAAAGACGTCTCGTTGACGGGAAGTCTCGTAATCTTAAGCAGACGCAGGCACTCCGCCAAGGATTCGAAATTTCCCGTAAAAAGCTCGTAGAAAGTTTGAGAACCTAACATTTGTGGACCTAAACAAAGGGGACTGTTTATTATGAATAATTCAGGATTGTTGTTGTATTTTTACTGATATTTTAAGATATACGAAAAATATATAAACAGCTTATCTTATCAGAATGTACTTCCTTTAATGAATAAAAATGAAATAAACTCTGATTAAGAAAAAGTTACTTTCAATTCTGAAATTTGGATGAATGTTCATAGTGAAAAGCTGCTCATAACGAAGTAGATTATGGCGTGGAACTCAGATGTGCGATTAACCTTGAGGATAATGACAACGCGCTCATATAATTGTTCAAATCATTTCCACATCTGCCTTTATCGTCATCGCTTTGAGTAATTCCGTTTGTTCGAGTCTGTTCTCAAAGCTTTTAAGTTTACTGTAGCCTAATAGTAGGTTTGTGGCTAAATCGTAACATTGATATTTCCTTCTTTATTTTGCAACCACTATATCCCGAACATAGAAAATATATTGAATCCTGTAATAATTTATTGAGAGCTTTCATTATCAAAAATGTTGCCATTTATATTCTTTTATTAAAACGTTTTTAGACTCATCGACCGACTATTTACATTCGTGATTTATTTGCAATATTCGCCATGTTTGTTTTAAATCTATAGCTTTATTTACAAGTAATCATTCCCGTATATTTTGCGTGCATTCTTTTTGATTGCACGCGCAGCAGGTGAGCGCTCTGGACTCACATCGACCTTGTTTACACAGCCCATGTCCTGCAACTGTGTTTGTTCGTACCAAAATCAGACAGTTTGAGCTCAATTTCGGCATTACGAATATAAATTTGGCGTAATGCGAATTGCATTGATCTAATGCGCGCAGCAAATAAAAGTACTTTACTATGGGCGACAAAGGGCAGTGAGTATCGCCCGCCTGTTGTAACAATATCAGAAAAGTTTCGCAATTTAATGCAACAGCATTAGCGATGCTCGGAATTGTTGCGAATTTTGTGTGCTTGTATCCCAAGCTATAAAGCCTAACCCAGCCATACTCGTCGCTACGGCCGTTTAAACTTTCCTGCCTGCGACATGAGGTAGTAATTGTGTGAAGCGCTTTAAGAGAACTTCTGCATATTGCTGTATGAAAATGTCGGGAATTAGTTTGACGCAAACAATTTCGAATATATTCGAACAATTTATCGCGTTGTGATTAACCCTGTCCCGACAATAATCGACTTTTGTGAACATCGGTATATTGGCCAATTATTTGGAAGCATAATCTCGACTTTCACCTCTTCCAGGTGGAGAAGAAAAGTTAAAGATGCTAAAGTTCCATTCGTTTTCGTGTTAATACGCCGAAAATTCGGCAGTTGGTCGATAGGAGAAAAGCAACCGCATCGCTCCGCATGTATTTTAACTAATTAAGCAACTAAAAGTTTTAATCTAGTGGAATGGGAATTCTCTGAAGACGAGATGGAGGTGGTAGTTGGAGGCGCAGCATTGGGGGCGACGATAATGTCTTAATAAGTTATCAGAAGAAAAGGACGTAGGCGTTGGAAGGCAAACCTTTGTACCGGGAGTGTTTACCCCCACTTTAGACTTTTGGCGATAGGGTTACCGAGATTCTTCATCCTTAACATCCCCAACGTTTATGAACCTCTAGAGGTGCCAATAGATTCCTATACCCAATTCCAAACCCTGGAAGAAAGGGCACATAGTTCCAAGTTCCAACTCACCGAACAAGAAGCTAATAAAACATTAATTATACTTTAATGAAAGTAGATAGCATTCATATGTACCAATGACTGCCGTACAATTCACGGTATTGTTTCATGGTTGCCGTGAAATTTCCGGTGTAATTTTAGAAAATGAAAGGTAAATAATATATAAATAAGATTGAAATTGAATTTTCTTGCTCTTGAGTATTTCTTGGGATGGCTTAGAACGTACTGGCGCCATCAATTCTTTTATAACATTATCTCTCGCTAGATTTACTTAGTCCAGAGTATTGTATGTGAGATGGCGGCAGCGCTGTTGATGTGTATAGTTTGCCACCATCCTCTCGCCACTTCTCGCGCCTCACCGAAGTATTATATGGGTAGTAAAGTGCGATAAGTAATAAAGTAATCGAAATGAAAGACTGCGGATCTCTTCGCCCACATCACATCGCACATATGGCGAGATGAAACACGCGGTAATAAACCGGTGGCGGGGGCCCACAATAAAATAAAATGAAATAAAAATACGAGCATAAAAAGGCGCAAGTGAAAAGTGGAGAAACTCTTACCATCAAGGGCACATTTAAAATGAATAAAACTATAAATACACAATTTGTAAGCGATATTATATCAAAATGCACCTTTATAAACATTCATTAAACTGAAGAATTCTTGGTAGGACATAAATGTTTAAAGGATGATGGATCAATTTGTAATTAAATGTATGTAACTAAAAATATACATGGATATATGTTTAAAAGTTAAAATAATTGCAAGAATCTAAAAGTGTGACACATTCATCATGCTGCCTCTCGTTAAGTCTAACCTAGCACCAGGATAACGCACTGCTCGATGACTGCGCCGGCATAGTTGGCGGGGTAGCAAAGTTTACCAGCCAAACTTCTAAACCCGAAACTAGTTTGTCACAAGCTGTGCACGGAATGCACGCGTGTTTGCAAAACAATTTTATAAAATATATTACACACGATGATGAGCTATATTTACCGGCATATCAAACAGCAAATTTTCTGAAAACATAATTGCAATCATCAAAGAATTTGGCAGACTTTATATGAATATTAAAGAAATTGTGTCATATTCTGACAATACATGGTTTCGTTTCGTTTGGAAATCAATCCAAGTGTTATTTACGTCCGTTCGTTTGTGTTGTTTGATTTATTTGCGCTCATTTATTTTCTTGTCGTTTTCAGTCTGGCGCATGCTGCGGAAGAAGGAGATCACCGGCACAAAATCAGAGGAGCGTCCACGCCTGGACGCCTCTTTTATCTCATCAAATCACGACAAAAACCCCGGCCGCAGAACACACCGAAAAGCTGTGCAGCCACCAAGAAAATTAACCGGATCCCCAGGAAGATGCAGGACTATGCTGTCGCCTGCGTCGCCATCGCATGTGATAATAAAAGACGCCGGCGAAAAACAAAAGCCACGAACCGACCAAAAAACAACCAAGATTTTGAAGATTCGCAAAAATTAGGAACAAACGAGCGGAAGGCCAGTGGAAGAAAACATGAAGTTTCATCTCACGAAAAGGCGAGAAATAAGTAAACGTTGTCTAAATTGCTCTCAAAGTGACTTATTCTATATTATTAACGTTATTTCATACATTCACAACAAAAGAAAATGAAAGTTCAGCCAAAAAATTGTCACCATTTTCACAAAATACGGTCTGAAAGCTGGAATAAAAAGAAGCTTTTTCATGTAGCTCATGACTAAATAAAAAACAACTTAAGAATTTTGTGGTTAAATAAGAAAAGTTTGCAATTAACGCTGCATGCAAGCATTTTAGTGCAACATCATTAACGCCAAGACGTAACGGAACGTAACGCAACATAACCGAAGTGTTGTTGCAACGCAAAATAGAATAAAACGGGAAGAAACTGCGAAGCCAAGTACCAAACTCAAGACGGGTAGCAAACTCTTGCACAACATTAGACGTATATATTCATGTGTTGCATTCATACCGGCAGCTACACGGTTTCAACGTCTGGGAAATAATTGAAACAGTTACACCAGTGCAGTTGAATAATAAGATGAGAAAGCATGAAGGATCGCATGCGAACTATCCGTAGATTCATTGATCATTCACCACGCGTTTATTGTTTCATTGTTTAGTGTATGAAGCAAGTTTAACATTTGATGCGCTCACTATTTGCGCGCTGCGATCGTTGAAGACGTTGACTCAGAGATGAGTTCCATGCAAGTGCAACGAGAGCGAATTTAATGTGGGTCGAGATGAGTTTATATATTTGCCAAGTGTGAAAAGCTTCCAAGTAAATGCGAACTTATACAAACAGCGTGCGAAGTTTGACGATGGCAGGCGTAAAACGAAACCAAAAGTCGAGAAATTAAGCGAGTTTTAACGCAACTTTAGCGCCCTACCTTGCTAAGATGTGGAAATTTGCGCAAATGTTTTGTTTAATTTAATTTACTTTTTATAATTTACGACTGTTTGACTTGCAAAGTCACAGAGGCATTTTCATATTTTATTTTCCATAATTAACAACGGAAATTTTAGCTAATTAATATTTATTTATACAGTGAGAGTGAATATTTAATAAATAGTAAAACGCCAAAATTAATGCGTATCAAACTGGGCGCAGTTAATAATAAAATTAATCGCTCATTAAGAATTTTGCGCATTTTCAATTAAGGCTAGTTATTTATAGACAGATTGAATGGGATGAGATTTCAATAATATATCGCTCATATTCTCGAGCGTGGATTTGGGGAACGAGAATGGTTCGGCCCCAATAATGGCACTGAAATCTATAAATTGTTATCGGTATATGTGTTAGTGTCACACTTCACCGCCCCCAAAATTGCATTTCGGTCCACACACACATTTATTATATCTATAGTTGACTGAATATTATTAACGTAATGCATAATCAGGATTATACAATTGTGTGTTCACCCACCAGTCGTAATATAATCAATAAATGTGATATATACTTCTATCCTTGAATTTGAAGGATTTTAAGCCATATTAGAAAGGGCCATTTTATGTATTTGTCATTATTTGGAAATTGGACATTTTTATGTACAAAGTAATGAATAATATAAGCTTCACTAGAAATGTTCAAAGGCAAGTAAAATGCTTTACAGTTTAGACATTTATTAATGTACAAAATTAAATTAAATTTAATATCACCAATAATTTGTGTATTTGTAATTTCACACTAAAAAATTCATACAACAAATCCACATTCAAGAAAAAGCCACTTCAATTAATTCACACATTATTCATTATGTACATATAAACTCAACATCAACACGGAGAAAAAAAACTGCATCATACTACTGCACACATCACCATAATATCATCAACAACATCAGTTTCATCACATATATACATGTCACGTACTTGAAAAACAATAAACAAAAGTTGTATATCAACGGCTGAAGGACCAGTTAGATCGATGACCAGGTCTACGGACTAAATACAATATTATTATTTTAATATTAAAAAAACTCTCTTAAAAAGTCTACTAAATTATCATGAAAAACCATCTTAAAAATATTTATGACACATATAAAATAAAAATTTATATTATCTTGTTGAAAATGAAAATATATTTCTTAAATCGGTTTCAACGCCATAATGTTACACACCCCTTTCTGCATTTCCCCCATAACGGTAACATTTTACGTTCTGAATTTTATGCTAGTGTCTCTACCATGTCTTATTCTTAATGGAAGCATTTATTTTTATTTTTACACCCGCACATAAATTCTCATTAAGTTTAGTCCTTCTCCCATCACCTTCCTTTATATCTGCTCGTATATATAGAAATATAATAAATTTCATGAAATTAACTGTCGGATACATTATTAACACGCACTGTTATGGCGAGAACCTATCTAAAAGCAATAAGAAAAAATGTCGTTGAGAACATAGCTCGTCATTTCCATTTAAATGGTGGCTCGTCTCGTTTCCAGGTTGGCGCACAACAACGTACGATTCATTTCAGCGCTTTCTACGTGATGGCAACTGGATATAGCCGCCTCTTTTTCGTCTAACTTGGGCGAAGGGCGCGACACAGATACATTCGGAACATCGTTGACAAACGTGCGACTCCAAGGAAACCTGGCCGAGCGTTGGAGCAAGATTTCCTCCGACGCGCGACGGCGCGATAAACGAACCGCCCTCACCTCCAAGTCCAAAGCTCTAGAGAAGAAGAAGGAGGGTGATTTGACAAATAGTTTCGCCATAAGTAGAACTGCCTGCAGGCGTTGGCTTCTTCCATAAAGAATGATACCGATATGCAGATATTGCGATTCGTGAGCGTGTTACTGTCGGAATAGGTATTTATCACAGCTGACAGGGCCAATGTCACTTCATAAAACCAAAATTACAGTTGAAATTTATGAAGTAATATTTCTATCAACTAATTTGTGAATTATAAACCATTTTTAGGGTTGTTTATCTTTCTTTTTCTCGACATGTTTCTATTTTAAC
>WSZQ02068139.1:12164-25053 GCA_019419845.2 Weissflogia rhopalogaster
GTACGTATAAAATATTACATTATGCTATCAAGTAAAATCACGCACGCAAATTGCACATTCTAATTACATATTTACATTTAAAACTGAATACAAACTGCATATATAATACCGAATTAATAGTTTATTCACCTGCAATGTTAAACGTAAGCAAACTTAATCCACCTGATATTTTTAACTTTCATGTCTGTTCTCTGATAAACATTATGATGAAAAGTTGTGTAAGGGAATCTATAAGTATCGTAAATAAATCATTTCGCATTTTTTGCTTGTGAGTTTCCTGCCCGTGAAGAATATTAAAAAAGTTTCCTGCCTACTTATGCAAACATATACATCCGTGTACAACTGTTGAACCGACTTTTCCAAAGTTACTAGTTCGGTTTCGGCCCTGTCTACTTCTTCATCTCTGCGTATACCTCACTTTTTTTATTCTACTATGCACATGCCGGGCAATTTCCACGTTTTCCTTTTATTTATGCTCCTCTACTACCGTCGAGTCGCGCCGTTTATTTTTTTTTTACATATGTTTGTGTGTTGCTTGAAATTGGTTCGGATCGAACAGTTATTTGTAGCTCAGAGTTGGCAAACAGTTTTAATATTTTGCTATATTTCAATCTTCGATTTTGTAGCTCAATTGACTTAGACGATTGATTAAACAGAGTTTATTATTTGCCTTATTTATACCAATTTATGCGTTTTGATTTCGTACAGTATTAATTTGTAAATCTCAATATTATATATTTTTAAAGAAATATTTATAAGCGATATTATTTGAAATATAGGATTTTCTTTTTTTTTCACAGGATTTTCTATACCTGGAAGTATATACTGTGAGAATATTTTAATTATGTTTTAAATTGAAATTTACAGAGTCACAAATCATCTGATACTAAAAACAACAAAATTACTAAGATATCTACCATTGTCACCCTGTGGGGTGTGTGTTGCCCACGTTGAGGATTTGCTGTTGACCAGGATACCTTCTCCTGTTCTCAGATAAAATGGGGAACTAGCTTGATAGCTAACGAAACTGACGTTAAAATAACAACGAGTGGAATATGTTTCACAACCAGTATATATTCAAGATAACAAGAAATGGGCAAAGTTACAGAGATGTGAACATTAAAAAAGATAAGCAATCACAAGAGAGTAAAAGGAGTTAGCCAGTTGGACACACTTTAATACTTCGCGACGACTAAACTCTTCCGCACTGATTTTTGTTGTTGAGCGTATGATTTCGCACCAACTGCTATTATGGCAGTATGTTCACAATTTGTGAACCTGACAAGTCACTGACTGTCAACTGATAACTGCCCTGCGCCGCTTATATTATATGGGTTATCGGGGGTCTTCTCCGACCTAATCTCCTACTTAGTTCGTTTACAACCTGAACGAAGTCTCCTGCTACTGGGTGATGCCCAGTCGCAGCCAACTCGCGCACAACAGGAGATTCTAGAATGTTCCGGAACATTCAGGAAAGACGCGCAAGGATTTGCCACTTCAGCATTTTACTCGTCGCCGTGCAATGTTTAGCCAGCAGTCTTAATCGGACTACTTCGTAGGATCAGACGAAACAATTAGCAATATTTCCTTAATCTTTAATGATAGCGCGGTTATTGCCACGTTTAGTTTAAACATACAAAGTAATATTTGCTTATTTTATTCCATGCTCCCAAGGCTCTGAATGTAATCATTGAAATTTGTATGTGATTCCGTTTGTACCTTAATGAACAAAATTATTGAAGCCTTTTCTAGTGCCTGTTGTGCGCATTCCATCACGGCAGATAAATATTATTGCGTTTAAGGCTAACATAGCGACTGCCAAACAAAAATGTGCAAATAACAAAAACATAGCTTGAATTTCAAGATATTTGTGATACCGATTTGAAAAATATGACTTTAAGAATATCGCTTTTTAACTTTTTTAACTTTTTCGTTATTTGCCATTAATTAGAATTCTTACTCAGCACTTTCTTACAGTCATTTTCATGTTATCAAACTTAATAATATCAGTAATAAAAATATAATATCAGTATATTCCAACTTAAACGTGAGAAGATGTAAACATTGCGATATAAATGGACTGAACTTAATTTATTTATTTGAGAGACTGTGGATAATATAGGTGAAAGAACAAAGCTAATACGATTGTAACAGATTAAAGAATTTAGTATCAGAAATTGTGATATTTAATCGCAATCTTGAGAGCTGTCTAGACACTCTTTTTTTCTTCTTCATTATATAAATAAAATTTAGATTTTCTCTAACAAACGAAATATATAATCACGTTGACTATAATATCAGAGGCATTGGGCATAAATCGAGAAACTTAAAATCTAAACCACAAACCCGTATTCTAGTTACTTTGAACTTTGTGTTTTTCTCAAGGGTCTCGGCCCTTTTTTCCCCAGCCATAATTACACCGAAAATAAAACATCAGGTAGGAATGCAAATTTATTTCGTATGCAGAGATAAAGGCACGTTTCTATCTCTCCAACGAACTTCTTGCCAAACTTACTCTGTTTCAACCCTTCTTTTTCAACACTGGAAAACGTGGTGCACACATTTTACATATTTATTAAACCAGTAGACACCAGACAGACACAAATCTACGTTCTATAGAAAGCCCTCAGTTGTTTGGGGTTAACAACCGTATTTCGGTAGTAAGCATGTATATGTAGCAACAGAAAATCAATATCAAAAGCGTGTAAATAAATTCGTATATTTAGCGAACTTTTATCAGCCACAAAACACATGTCAGTGTGCGAAACGAGCTTTTTAATTAATTGTCAACATCCAGTCTATGTACAAACAAAAGCATCGACTTTTTCAAGGGGAATCTAACTTTAGATTTTTATTAAAAATGTTTGCAACATTCCACAAATATGAAGTTGCCAAACATACCGGGAGCATGAAAATCAGCTTAACGAATCAAGTTTTAAAGCGAGTCATACTTTACGAAAGCTGGCACAAAAGGCGATGAGCATAATGAATGGCAACATCCCGGGCATGTCTCCTTAATAAGAGGCTGAAATAAATGAAGATGGAATCAGAGATTCGATTTGTTAGGCAGAGGAGCAATCTGGAAATGCCTCAGAGCGATGCTTGGTTGATAATACTAAGGCAGGAATCGATAAGTTCCTTGAATTTCATCTGTTTCATGCGGAAATTGAATTTGTTGATTATTTTGTCAATTGTGGAAAGAAATTATTAGATATTCACAAAGAATAGATAAGAATAAATTAAACATACCTATTCGATAAGGTTTCATTTACCGGAACACAGACTGTGACCTAATATGTTGAAGGATATATTTTAATGATACATTAGAAGCCACGTAATGACCTAAAATATCTTTGAATTTGGTAACAAAGTCAATTTACTTGATTAATAGTCTATTATAACTCTGACTAATCTAAGTGCTAGGGGACAACCCTAATAATCCAGAAATTACATGCAATTCAAAGAAGAATACTACAGGATTAGTGCATCATTACGTATTAATAGTTGTTCGCCCCCCAGGAACTTTTTCTCGACATCACTGGGATTTATCCGCGAATCCTCGAAGATTTCTAATGTCCCTGCAGTTTTTGCTCCCCTCTTCCGTAAATAATTTCGTTTCGTGCAGTAATTTCAAAGAGCTGTTTACTCGTCCTTTCTTTATCGGATTATCCGTGCGGTCAAATAGAAAATTAAGTTTGTATCTTCTTCTCTGTTTAAAAGCGTCATGTGCAAAAACCGCAAAACGTATAATGAAAACTGCACAAGATACCAGTTCTCCACTACTAAGGAAAATCTCGTCGACCTATCTGGAAAACAGTTCTCAAGGAAGTGATATATTTCTTTTGTTATTTTGCTCGATTTTGGAGGAAAATCCTTCAAGATCCTTTCCGATAACCCCACATAGGAAGGATTAAAATTTGGCTTCTGTCATTGTTATCTGCGATAATAATACGTAATTAAGAATATATTTATTAGATAATAAGTTAACGAAATGATGAGCATTTGCCCCCCATTTGTGCGTATTCCGCCACCCCCTCAAAACCACATAGAGACGGTAAAGTTGGCCTTAATTAACCACCGACACCATTACGACGCTCTACGAGGCGCACCGCAACTATTATCGTAAATTAAACGGCTCTTCCTTTTTAGATTTATCCTCTTCTTATGCTTTATTCTTTTAGAGTGGGAACAGTGCGGGAACCGACGACCAACGTTGGCGTTCGGCGAGCGGGGAAAAAACTAAGATTTTTTTCGGTTGGCCTTTTTCGTGCTCGTCACGGAAGCATTTGTCTCCGGCGCAGGTCGCCCCCGCCGCCATCACCAATGCCATCACCGCCGCCGTCGCATCGGGCAGTTCATGAGCAGAAAAATACACCCAACACCGACGAAGATGAGCACTGAAGGGGATGAGCGCAAACGTTATTCCGGTTACTTGCTTCCGGGTGCTGGCGCGCACACCGACGACATTTATTGCGCTGCATGCGAAGACTAAACGGGGAAATAAAGAATTGTTGCGAAGCTTTTAAGTGCACCGGCGAACCATTGAGCGGAAGCGTGCACAACGATGCATTAACAACCACGATTTGGTATCGATAATTTACATCCGATCGTGTAATAGACAAAATTGGTATCGAACAAGAGTTAATGCGATCACCCCCTAATACAACAGCGTTTTATCGATGATTTTAACAATGTTTCTATATAATTAGCGGTATAAAATGGTGCTGCAAACACCAGTACATTATTACGGCAACGTTATTTACATGCGTTTTAAAATTCAATTGATTGGAATCGAGCCGGACCGCATCGGATCGGACGCTGCGCATTAAAATCGCAGTAATCTAATCGCGGGGAAAATTTCGGGGAAATGAAATCCTCGACGTGCACCAGGCATCCAAATACCGGCGCGCCGTAAAATTGCGTCAGCGGGTGTAGCGATCGAATCACCCATTCGCCAAGTTTTACGCGCACTGATTTTACATTTCCCACTTCGGGGCTTTAAAATCTATTAACGATTCTGATACAAATGGCACAATTTGATTGTCGTGTGTAATCGGTTAATCTCGAATCGGTTGACAGACTTAATGGGTCAATTAATTTCACCTAGTTAAAGTAAAATATACAAAGAACAATTAATTTTTGACCTAAACTGGCGGGATTTCTTTCGCATGAAATGATACTATGCAAATATATTCTAGCTGGGCTTTAATTAATTACGACACTATGAGTATTATAGAACTTCCTTAATAAATAATGTGTTAGATTCTTCATCCTGTATTTTAGGAGTGAAATTGTAGTAAACTTATCTATATATCTTCAATTATGAATAGGTCAGAAATATCCACTGCAAGAAATCAGGAAAAGGACGCTGGAAATTCTGCTGTATTCCCGAAATTGAACCCTTGGCAAACAAAATAAATGGCGAGACCACCTTTCACTTATTTTCACAATTACTCACGAAAACCGAAAAATCCTTTAGGAGATCTTGTAACTTATGTCTATCAGACCTCGACGTAACATACCAGAACAACCTGGACAAGCAAAAGAAATATAAGAATTATAACTTAGGGCGCTCACAAATAGCGCGACAAGATCATCTCCTTGTTTTGCAAAGTGTAGTGGTAAGAATCCGATTGGTACTCTGCGATTAGTCCGGTATGTCTCTTTAAACCAACCGGAATGTGTTCGGACACTACCATCGGATATTTTGAGCGCGTCCAGGTCGGTCTACATACCGGCGAGCTGACGACTTGCCATGTAATTCATACAGCGAATCATGTTGCTAAAGCAATATATACCAAACTTATTTTTTTTGGCAAACGGTTCATAACGGCATAAAATCCCGTTAACACAATTTATTTCTATATACGTACTATACGTCCAAAAAATTTCATTCAAATCCGTGTTGGACAATTGAAACACTCCCCTGGTAAGTTTTGTTATTAAATATTGATTTTTAAACCTACAAATGAGCCAATGAACCTATTAAGTAAATTATTGGTAAAGAGAAGTTGATTTCTAGAAGTTCGAATAACGTACTAACTTCATTTCACATCACAATCATCAAAAGGGGCGCGAATTTCAGTAAGTTTCAGTAAGCACTTTGTGGAAACGATAGTCGAAAGTAGGAATTACGAGTATATTAGAATATGAGTAAAACAAGAGGATAGCAGACAGACTGCCGCCGGCGCCGTCACCGTTACTCTGAGAAAAGATTTGAATTACGCAAAGAAATATCACTTCAAAAATTTTAAGTGGTACAATTTCATTCATAGATATAATTATCTATTACATTAGGTAGATGTTATCTGCTAAGTAACTATATTTTATTATTGTCACGAATATATATGAGTGTGAATTGTACGTTAGCGCTTAAGGAGCGACAATTGACTTGTGCATTTTTATTTGTTAGTTTAATATGACAAGGAATTATAAAATTGGAATTAGACAAACCAGGAAGTTTCATCTCTGGATCGTCATAGATAACTTATTAGAATTGTGTAGAAATATGTAAAAGGAAAAAAAAACATTAATAAAAATCATATACCTAACTTCTTATAATATTTTGAAATCGTATTCGTGTACATTACGAGCGTATACATCGAATAGGGCCATTTGCAAATACCCCAATACTAATATTCATTTTATAGGATAAATTTGGAAATGAGTCATTATCTTAGAAAACAAGGCATAAACTGTTTTAATTAAATAAATAACCCTGTTTAATTATCAGCATGATGATAGAAAGCTACAAGATATTAATCTTACGGTTTCTCGAGTTTCATCCCGCTTTTCGCTGAAACTATTTAATCGATGCGTTTGTCCGCACGCCATAAATCAGCACGTTGAGGTGATAACAGCCCACCAGACCAAGGGTCGCTCTTTCAGTGTCGAAGCCTTTACGACGCCGCCCCCTAAGTCGCACGCATTAAGACCACGGACACCCTCTGGTAGACTCAAGATACGGAAGCTATTATATGTCAAACGTTTGAAATGTACACTCGATGATAACGACAACGACACGATGATGTCGATTGGCCGCCCCTGTAGCTGGCAGCGGCTAGTGTGAACATACAAAGCAGAAGAACCACGAGCGAACACACAATATTTCATTCTTCTCGGCCGAGGATGCCGATGTGACAAAATTTAATCGCACATAAATTCCTGATACACCCAACCCACGCACATACACACCGATGGAAATAAATCCCGAGGCACGCGAACGCCTGTAAACACGATTTTATCGACCGTCCTTTTCGTCGCAATAAGCCGCAATAAAATGTAAACAAGTTTATTCGAAGCCTTGCAGCCTCTGACTGGGACAATCGATGCGGGTTTCCTCCGTCATAATTTTATTATGGTCTGTGAGCTTAACAAATTTGTCGTAAAACAGCAATATTTACACGACAGCTTCTTTTTTCATAAAATATCTTTTGAATCTTGGTGCTGTGGCACTAAAAATGAAGAGAAAGTAATTTTTATAAAATGATACTCATAACTTTCAGCCTACGATGATAAACAACATCATATATAAATGGCTAAATATGGCTACGTTCTCTTGAAAGTTGAAGTACCTGCAGTGAAAGTTAAACTTGAAACTTGCGCAAAATGAGAGCAAGATGTAATCAAATAGAAAACTTTTTGGGAATTTAAATTCTCGTGTTTTTCGGAGAGAATTGTTATAAGTAATAATATCCACGGGGTAAATACACTCAAAAATAAATACGTGAAGATAAATAAACAGTGGTGATGGAAACGAAATTTACCCCTAGACGCTTTACGTTCTCTTAATGCTCTTATAAAACTTCGCCGGCGATGTCAACGTAGTATGATAGAAGCGTATAATGACAAGAGTTTGCTGGAAAACGTCTATGAGGAAAATTATACGCCTTATATTTTATATGAAATGGCAAAGTGAAGCTGTGCGACACGAGTGAAACTGTCGCGATTGCAATGGATAAAACGGGGCGTACGGACAGCTTCCGCCCGACTGCAGTAAATACATAAAACACTCTCAAACGAAAACTGTCTTGCATAATAATAACTTTCAAGTTTATTTAGTTCAGGCGTCGTTTTAATTACAGTCGAAAAGATTCACTAGCTTTGAGCGCGCACCTAAGGCAACGCGTCCCGCTTGTATTTTTACGGTTTAATCTCGAGTCTATTATAGATAAGATCATCCGTGGAATGCTTAAGTATGCTTGAGCAGATAAGCCTGAAGGGCACGGATCCGTATACCCACGAAAGTTACGCCCAACTAAACTCAACGCCGCGCTGCGTTGCTACTGCCTCGTGCCTGTATTTGATTAGGCCGTCGCACGCTCCGACGAAGCTGCCGGCCATCGTTTATCTAATGAAATTAATTTATAGGACCGCAAAGCGCCTTCCATCCCGCCCATACCATGAGATTCACGCAGTGTTCTCCAGTGCATTGCTCGCATGGTGACGACTTGAAAAATCGCAGTGAACGCGCGCCCGGTCCGCGTAAGATTTACACAGTTAATTACCATAGCCCGGCGCCTCCACCCTCGCATCGGCGTCGCGCCGGGACGCAAATTGCAATTGCGACAAATGTACCAACTGCGGCGCAATAAGGACGGGCGCATGAGTTGCGGTCGGCGGATGGCGAATGTTATATTTCAGCGTGTGGGCGGTGGGGCGGAGGCGCTCGACGGGCGGCAAACAGCATTAACCTAAAATTTCATCTTGCGCATAACCTGCTTACAAACTGCGACGGAAACAGAGCAAATCGGCTGCAACTATGTTGCAGCTACTTTTGTAATTTGATAATAAAACCGCCGTTTAGCATTTTATTAATGTGCTGTATTATATTGCGTTTTATTAACATTTATATTGCCGGTTGTCCAATAAAACTCGTCATTGGTATTTGTCATTAGAGAATCCTTTGTACTTTTTAGTAGGTTGTAAAATTTTTATAGCATTTTAAATTTGACTTCCTAAAATATTGTAATTTTGATTAACGAGAATGTACACGAGAAATTTTCTATTGTACTCGTACTTATATTCGGTATGGTAGACTACCATGTTTCCTCTTTTTAGTGTATTGCAGAAAGCGCCGTGTATAATACTAATGCATGTGTTCATTAAACCACAATTGAATATTCATTGCTTCATTATAAATTCGCTCGATTCTGACATAATTTGCGATGGTTTAAACGTCGAACACCCACCTCGTTACAGGATGCATTACACTGTGATAATTACGGCATTAGTTTACATTGCCATCCGTAAAGTCCATCTTGACTTTAAACTGAAAAAATACACTAGGAATATTTATGTGACAAATGAAGAAATTGGAAGATAAAAAACTCAAGCCAAGCAATTTGAACAGATTCCAAATGACATCGGATTGAAAGCAATTTATTTTCTAGATATTCCCAAGAAGCCAATAGAAAATTCACGTTTTAATAAAAAAAAGGGGAGGTTTCCTGGGCCATCGGCCATTGGGCATCGGCCAGATTGATATTTCTTTCTTTGTCTATGTTATAGAATATGTATGCTGAGGATTTAAAGGTCTTTTGATATTTTCAGAGATAGGAAGGGAACGGATATAATATTTATGGGGCATTCCACCTTATTTTCACCTATTCATTTCAATGAACACTCTTATTAAGTAGTCCATAGCATCTTCTGAACAACTGGTTCACGATTTATTAGAATTATGCAATATAGCGCATTGTCTATTTTATACCTCCGTGTCAATACTACTATAGTTACTGATGAATTGGTATTAACACTTGCAAACATTCTTCTATTAAAATACTACTATTTCAGCATATTTGAAGATTAATGACTGACGTGATTCTAAGATGCTGTCTGTATAACAAACTGTAGAAGTTTCATTGAAATTATCACGGGATATAAGTTATACACGTTGAAGCTATTACCTATCTCTATTACCAATCCTGCTGGCAGAGTTTGGCATGAGGTATGCGAGCACATTACACGCCTGGAAATGGGCTCGCCGACCTGCCGTCGACCGAGAATCGGCAGCGGAGCGTGCAAAATCAAGTAGCACATATCCGGAGCCCTTCTTGACTAGTTCTATTTAAATGGAAATAGCTGTAGCAATACGGGGCGTAATTGTAACTGCGCCCAGACATCATTCCGTGTGGCAAACAGCAGGTAAACAACTATTATCTGCGCATCAGAGTGGAATTTATCATGTTATTTAATAACTTCAGTCTGGTAAACACACCACATTATTGACGTAAATTAAAATCGTCATTAAAAATGAAATTGGCAGAAGTAATTAGAGAAAAGCGCATTGGAGCAGGGCGTTTGATTTAAGCATTAACTAACTTCGGAGGGTGCGTTAAAGACCTATTCATGCCACGCCACTTAATAAAATCAATTCAAGATATTACTATGGTATTTCGGAAGACATTGGAAGAGACGACATGAAACTAGGTGGAAGCAGTTGCTATAGGGTGGCGTATACAATGCACGCAGAGGTTTGCTGAAATCCTGACATTTACACTGCCTAACATTGCTTACATTTGCTCTGCGATTTAATTACAAACGGCAATTAATGGTTGTGAATATAGAAGTAAATAAAGACGAAGTCTGGCTATTTTATACTAATATCCACTGTGGAGAAATTTTGTGTATACAGGAAAGTAAAAGGAACATTTAAACAAGTGAAAATAATGTATTTTCAAAATTTTCTTATTTATTTATAGACGTTTAAGTCTATTAGCATGATATTGTTATTTTGAATGACTATAGTGAATTTTTAGACGCGTAAATGCCACCGCATCTCCGGAATGGCGTGATAGCAATAACCAATTGCAAGTTCAAATCCAGTCGAAGGTCTTATTTTTTCTTTAAATTTATTAGATTTAATTAGCATTGAATATTTATTCATTATTTTGATTTGCCAAGGATAGCCTCGCTATCTCGTTGAGTACCGTTCACAAACAATCCTCCTCGCGGTACCTCCACTTCCTTTCAATACTCATCTAGATGGTGGTGAGGCTGATCCCACCCTCACACAACGCTGTTTCTTATATTCGGACACACCCTATCTTACTCTGGGGCTCTCCGGGTATATCCGATCTCGGGCCAGGGCGCACAGGCCGAGCAGAATAACAAAGACTAGACTTATGCAATGCGCCAGTGCAACATGTCGCGTCAACCACTTCATCTCTGGGACCGTCACCCGTTTATATATCTAACACTTAATGTCTCATAGATTACAGAAGACTGACGTATTATTCCGCTTTATACAAATAATGTATATACTTAAGACTGAATAACACCATTGGCAAGAGGACTCATAAGGACATCCGGTGACAAAATTCATTTGTTAAACTACAAAGTATACGATGGGCAGGACATGTGGTCAGGATGACATTCGAAAGGCTACCCCACAGTTCGCTAAATAGCATAAAGGTAGAGTGAAGTTCAATTGGCAGGTCCCAAAAGTGAAATAGAGGCCGCCAAACTTCTGAAGATAAAGAAATGGAAAGAGTGACAATGGAGAACAGAGAAAAATGAAGGTATAAACTAGGTGAGGCAATAGATCGAAGTGGCCTGACCTGCCAGTAGAGAACGAACCTCAAACTTCATGATGAACTAATGAATTGTCCAAGATCGAAGGTGCTTTTAAGGTGAGTGTGGTCGCATGCTCGCCTAGACGTGGTGGGTGTCCCTCACATTCATAAATCGAATAAATTCAGTATTTTATTGTATTGATTATTATTTCACAATATTTTACTGCGAAATAACTATAACGAAATAATGAGCACATGGAGGACATTTTCAAGAACCATTGTATCTGGTTCAAGAGAGAAATACTTCCATTAATATACGAAAATGATTAAAAGTGCAAATTGTAATGAAATATTGTGTTATAATATATATAACGTATAGTATATATATATATATAACACTAATAGTTGAGTGATGCATGACATTAAGGACAATTTAGTACTCCACCAGCGTAACACACACACACACATGAGCATATCAAAATTAATTGTCGTTCCACGGTTGGCAGCGCAATTGTTGCACGCAGCGATGATGCGTTTGCCACCTCCAAACAAGCGCGGCCACCGCCACCACAACCAGCTACCACCAGCCTTGCCATCGCATTACTGGTTATTTAATGCCCCGTGCATCTAATCGCAGAATTCAATTTGTAATTGCAATCGCATGTGATATGGCCTCGTTGGACGTCAATTTCTCCCTGAAATCTGTACAACTCTGAACAATTACCACAAATAATAGCCGCTGCTTTGTGGAGCCGGACAGAAGAATTGCATTTAATTTAATTCATTTTCTACGAGTCCCGAGACAAAGAGTAATTTACGAGAAAAACCTAAAGTATTTCAGTGAAATTGCGTAAATGTAATTCATTACGTAGTTGGATAAAAAAAACTAAATTCTTTACCATTGCCGGGGTGAAAAAATATTTAAAGCTTTATGTGTCAGCCGCATTTCGCTGCATTCTTCTTGTTGAAATCCACTGCGCAAAGGACGGACGCACATCCAAAGGTAAAATTAGTCGCGTAATTAAGATGGATTAAACGTTCGTATAAATCTTCGCCTGTCACCGGCCTGCCCAAGCTGCATTACTTGCGCTCCGATGAACTTATTCTTTTCCTCGCCACCACCCACGCCAGCGCGAGACTCATACATTTCCGAGTAGATTTTTCCGTAATTAATGCGATATTAAAGCATCTGCAGCATGGCAAAACGGTCAATATCGATCGATGCCGGCACGGTAATACCTCTTCACCTCGACGGATTTCATTAGAAATTGCATGTAGACCACGCGCCTAGACATCATTTATCATTCTATTAGCACATCGATGATTCCCATTCAAGCAATTTGATTTTTACCTTCTTTTTCCGGTATAATTCT
>WSZQ02068150.1:6394-25022 GCA_019419845.2 Weissflogia rhopalogaster
TAAGCCACAAAGACTTATATTTGAGATACACATGTAGATGCATAACCAATAATCATTTTTACAATACAACAAATATTATCTCCAACACCGTATGAAAGTTCCACCCGAGAGAGTTGTAAAATCAGAGAGTTGTATTAAACTTTACTTAAACCGTATAATAAAACTACGTATTTAGGTAGGCCATTTATTTAAGTATTCCACTCAGTCCCAATGCTGCATGTGTGCACACGTTTTAACATATTCAACGTGTTCCCAGCTATACGTGCGTCGAATGGCGATGTCATTAGGTAATCGTCGATGCGACGTCGTTCCTGTTCCCTACGCCCTTCCTTCACATGCACCTACCTACCCGCCACGCCGTATGTTAATTCAAGCACTATTTACACGAGTCACCGCATGGTGGGCGCAAACATTTGTTAAATTATTAACGAAATTACGAACACCACCGTTGGTAGTGACCACGTGCAAACTGCCCAACCGTACACACACACACACACACACACGCAGCACCAGCCCACCGAATTTTATTACGCTGCGTTATAATATATTTACCCGGCCATCGAAACAAATGGCAAATAATTTTCGAACGCACGAGCAAAATGCATTTAAAGCGTTCCGGTCGGGTTTCGGCCACGCTTGAAACGTGCGTGAGTTGATTTTTTCGTGACAACGGCATAGCGCAAATATGTTAACGTGCGTTAATGTTTTATGTACGTTCATATTTTATTGCAAATGAAAGCACGGATATATGCGTGTCGACATCACGCAAAATATGAGAGAAAAAAAGGAAAGAAAGAACAAAACTTTTTCTTTTTATATATTTACATGTGAAATAATAAATCTAGCAAAATTTGGTTGGGTGTGCTGAAACTAGTGATTGTCGTGTCTGCATTGTCTTTGGTAAACTTCTACACCTTTATTTATATTTATTTAATGGGCGTTTGTATGCCATGTGGATGGAACAATGTGAACTACGCCTCTGAAACTAGGTTTGCTGCAATAATGGGTAAAGCGTGTGTGCGTGTGCGTCGTAATATTTACGATTTCGATGCTTGATGGAAAGCGCACGAAAGCGCGTGGGGTTTTCGTGCGTGTAGGGTGGCCCACGGGAAGCCCACCCACCCCCCATTTGCACGCGCGTATGACGGGGTGGCGCGCAACACACGGACACACAACGGGGGCGCGCGTAATCGAACGGGAGCGGGAATCGCGTCGCCATTTCGTAAAGCCGTCGGAATACACTATAAACGCCCGCGCGAGCGCGAATAAAATCGATAGAGGGTAAACGCACACACTTACAATGACACCAACTACAGGCCACACCACCTTCGGCGAACCTTCAACAATTTCACCCGCAAATGCTTTCCAAATAAAAATTTCAAACAACAATTTAAAATGTGTACAAGTTTATTATACTACATTTCACTGGAGTTGATTTAACTTCAATAAGTCGGATTAACTATGAGACACTAATATTTAACTCCTTTAATTCCTCCCCTTTTAACTGCTCTGATTAGAATGATTTTAGTAGAACTCGGTCAGGATGCAGGCGAGACGGAGTACTTCCTCTCAGCTGATGTCGTCAAGAGCGTAATTATGCGACTGTTGTACTTGTAATTATTGCGAAGGCTTTAAAATGAATCCGGGGATGCTTGGCGTGAGTGTGTGCATGCACACCGACGACCCATCGACGGCACGTGGTGTGTGCGTGTGGGTGGCGAGCGTCGGCCATCATGGCGATGGTGCATGCGTCGTGGCGGCGGCGCCGGCGTCGACGGCGTGGGCGCACACTTACGCCCTGCGCATTCGCCATTTCCCCGCACGCTCGACGCTACCTCTTCCTCTAACTAACGCGCAAATTTACGCCATCATACTCGCCTCCTTATTGCGCCCACGCGTCGGCAATGATAAAATTTCAAGGGATAGAAAACTAGCTTCAAGACATCGTCATCCGGCAGAGACACTCGCCAAACTCACAACTCGTGCACTTTCATTCGCTTTCCTTCCGTCGTTGGATAAACCACGAAAATCCCTACGCCCTACAATCCTTTATCAAGCATGTGTCTCAACAACACATGTGGTAAATCCCTACCTTCATTTTGGTCTTAATGTTTACCTCAATACCTCGTAGCGAAAGCAGTGACGCAAGTGCAACAAATTCATCGAAAATCAAACGAATTTTCTTCAACTTCAACAAGTTGACTACTCATGGTAAGTTTTCTTTTATTACAAACCTTTACTGCAATTTTAACACTTATAATATCAATTTATAAGCTTTAAAAAGTTCTAAAAATCGATATTGAAAAAAATACAATAAAACTCTTCTGTCATACGTTTTCCGAATTCATTACCAACGTTTACGTGTAAAAAACTCTTTTATTTAGACAGTTCTAATCGGTTAATTATAGCATTCTAACGCTAGAATGACACTCGTGTAAGGAAATAGTAGTACAAAATGTAATGTAGTTCGTTAGCAAGCACGCCCCCCGTGTTAATTGTTACGGTATGTAATCAGCTGGTCGCGCCACGTTTTGTTTGTGTTCATCAAGCCGGCGAGAGTTGCGCGAGGTCGCGTGCGACGTCGCGCAGAAACGCGCACTAATCGCCGGTTGGTGCGCGCGCTAACTACCAATCGTGGGGGGCGGCCGACGCAGGCGGCGGCAGCAGCAGCGACGGCGCTTAATCAGTCCGCACACATCTCGCGCGTGCTCTCATCACAACCACTCTGTTTTCATTCATGCATTGCGCGCCGCCAACCCGACACCACTTTCACTTCAACCCGATTACGACGCACACCGCACAACTTTAATGAATGCAAAACGTTTTCAATTTAATCACTTTTACCACACTGTTGTTTACCTTCACCATTATGGATCGTATGTAAATATGTGTCAACTTGTGTAAATATTTTTGTATTAATATGATTATGCTGAATATTTTATTATACGACATTATTTACATAATTAACATCCGACCTAACGTGATTATTTTATTAACCCGATTATTTTAACAGAAATTAATTTGGTTCTTGTTGAAAGTTGTTTTTGACTGTTTTTATTTTTTTTATCGTGTTTTTTACGTCTGTTATGCCGATATGAATATTGAAACTTGAAATTATTTAAGTTTTTAGGTAGATTTACAAACTTTAAAGGACAGAATTAAAGTTAATTAATTAAATTTTAAGAGTTTTAACAATAAACAATGATAAGACGCACTTCTGTAGTATTTAACACAAGTTAATTTTAAACAAAATTTAAGATTGATAGTTAACAGTTTAAAATTTGTAGAGTCAAAGATCGTGTACGTTGAATACTGACATGAAGAAATTTTCTTCATCGCGAGATAACCCTTTAGCGCTGACAGCGGTCGGGGTGTGGCCTAACCCTTTTTACCACGTCTCCGTCCGGCTGTGTCCGCTGTCCGTGACGATGGTGGGGGAAACATGATTAACCCTCTCGACTCTTTAAAATTAACATAAACTACACATGCATCTGCATACGTGGAATAAAAACGCACGTTAGCCGTTGGTAAACGAATAAATTACATGCGCACACACACACCATCCCCATGGGCACGGGATCTGTACCTACGTATACACAAAAAATATAATTTACCGGGTGCTATTCATTGCGGAAGTTCAGATAAACCCTATTATACCGCGTCGAAGGTAGTCCAGAAGATGCCTTCAACTATCTATCTGCTTCGGATGAGGTTTCAACCCTATTTTTGGGGTTCGGGAAGGTAGGAATGAAAAATATGATATAAACCATGCTCTGGTGGATAAGAAAAATGCCATACATTATTGGACAGACAATAGGTAGATTTACATACAAAACCGAATTCAGACAGAGCCAAAATCAAGCCAGCGAAATGTAATATCAAATACGAGTTTGAACCCTTTTTTCGGGGCACGGATGAAAAAGTTTGCATAAAATTTGGCGTCATTATTTTTAATTGAAGTTCATTGTTGTGCATCATATTTTGTTTGCGTTGGTCGTTTGCAATGTAATGCACTCGGTAAACATGTTTCACTCAAGTCCAAATTGGCGCAACATTTATCCGTATTCAGACACATGAAAAAGGTTTAAACAAAACAAAAAATGGGCATACGTCTGAGTGAGCAACATCTGAGCATCGTAAAGAAACGTCGTCGACTGTAGTAAAATATGCTTTTTAATATCTAAATTCAAATTTAAATCCAAATGTCATTTGTTGAAATGCCACGCTCTGTCGACTGGCAGCAGTGTGCGCGCGCTAGGCAACAGAAATGAAATTCAAGAAAACACGACGCACTCACACACATGCTGGGTGACGAGAACGGCTACGACGCAGGCAGACACAACATATGTAGAGCGCAAGAAGGGTACACCCAAGAAGGTGCTCTCCGAGGCAGGAACGCGGCAGCGATGCTGAACCGTTTGCCGCGCCTTGGCGAAATAAGATATTGAAGTGGAATGTGAAATGCACGATTCATATGTGACATTCGCACACGGCGCGCTGCCAACCCACATGTGGAAATGCGACGTAAGCAGCAAGAATAGGCAGGGACCCGGCTAGACTCTAGCGGCGGCGGTAGTAGTTGGGCGCACCGAGTTACGGGTTGAAAGCAAGCAACATGGGATCCCGGGGGTTGAGCCTGCACCCGCTGTCGCCATGACAACGAGAGGCAGCAGCCTAGACTCCTCCGCGGGGGTGGCTGAATGCCGAGCGGGCCGATCATCCGCAACAAGCTTCGTGCATCAATACATGCCGTGTGTGCGTTTTCGGCAGACGCACAACTAGAGGACGCACATATATGCTCGCCCTCGCATGGGATTTTCTTCCGAAATTGTAGGTTAGAAAAAGAAAGGGGCATATTCTGGAGAGGTCCATTATAGCCCCATGTTGAAAATTATTTGAAAGGAAAGGCTTATTACAAAAGCATTAGATTTCATTTAAACTTGCATTTTTTCAGGAGTAATGGAAGGTTTCTTGATTATTTCTGATAGAAGAGTTCGACACATCTTACTTTTTAAAATTATTAATGTTTTTATAGACACATGCTTAATAACCTCATTACTTTGAGGTCCAGAAACATTTGGGTTCAAGTCTGGTTTGTTCAAAATTGCAACAAATATTGCTTAGTGACCTATACATCATAAATAAGGAAAATATGGAAGTTTTGGTTTCGAAATACCAGTTAGAAGATACGAGCATATTCCGGAGAGGTGGCAATCCGCGTAACCTTAAGTTTCCCCTTGCATAAAAGTGTGTTTACTTTGGAGTCGGTCCTGAAAGAGTTTTGTTCAAACTAGTTCTGTTCATTGTCCTTAGAAATATTGCTTTTCCATATAAATATGCTTGGCGTATGTAGTTTTCTTTCGAAAATGCTGAGGATATTTTGGAAAGTTCAATTCCCACTGATATTGAAAATTGCGAGAATTTGTAAGCATCCTTCAATGAATTATTAGGTTTCATTTAAACCTGCATTTTTTTCAAGAGTAATGAAAGATTTCTTGATTATTTAAGACAAAAATGCTGGACACATCTTACTTTTTAAAATTATAACAGCTTTTTATAGACATCAGCTTCCTAATAATTTACCCAGTGCGATATGAAGGGATCTATTAGAGTAACCGTAATAACTTCATTAATTTGAGGTCGAGAAACATTTGGAATCAGGCTAGGTTTGTTCATAGTTGTAAGAAATATTGCTTAGTGTCATGCACATAAAATAGAATATACGTTTTAGGAGGTTTCCTTTCAAAATTACAGGTTAGAAACCAGGGGCATATTATAGAGAGGTCAATCGTAACCCCATGATATTAAAAATTGCTAGTATTTGAAAAGAGTCTTCAATGTATTGTTATGTTTCATTTATACATTTTTTTAAAGAGAAATTGAGGTTTCTCGATGGTGCGGATCAGAACATCTTACATTTTAAAATTAGCAATGCTTTCTGAAGAGCGCATACTGTATTACAACCCCAGTGGCCTATGAAGGGATTTATCCTCGAGTAACTTTAGGTGTTCCTTTGAATAACTTCATTACCTTGATGCAGGTCCAAAAACATATTGATTCAATCTACTTCTGTTCATGGTTCTAGAAAATATTACTTTTCCATATAAAAGTATGAGGTTTTCTTTCGAAATCGCTGAGGTTATTCTGAAGAGGTTAATTATAACCCCCCTTCAATGAACTTTCAATGAATATTAGATTTTATCTGAAATTGCATTTTTCATGACAATTGGTCACACCTAACTTTTTAAAATTAGTTATGTCTTCTATAAGCATACATTATCCTGTGGCATTTGAAGGTATTTATCAGTGTAACATTAAATGGGTTTCTTTGAATAACTTCATTACTTTGAAGTAGGAGGTACAGAATCATTTGGGCCCAAGTTATTGTTGTTCATAATTTTAAGATAGTTTGATTAATTTCATAACATAAAAAGGAAGTTTTCAAAGATGATATTAAAAAACAAGTCAAAAAGTAATTTGCTAACAAGTTCAAGCAAGCAAAATGTGCTCGAGTAAAACGAATGAAAGTTCAATATGTAAACGCGAACGAGATCTGGATTAGAGAGTAATGGAGGTTTCTTGATTATGCGGATCAGAACATTTGGACACATCGTACTTTTTAAAAGAATTAATCGTATAGACACCATTAATGCTATCTATTACTTCTATTACTTTTCCCAGTGACATTTGAAGGGATTTATACCCGAGTAAACTTAAGTGTTCCCTTGAATAACTTCATTACTTTGATGTAGGTGCAGAAACATATTGGTTCAATCTAGTTTTGTTCATTGTTTCAAGAAATTTTGCTTCATCTCATATGCGTAAAGACGGAACGTATTATAACGAAGATTTTAGCAACGGCAATTGAAAAAAAGTAATTTCCTAACAGTACAAGTTCAAGGTTTAAAACAAGCCAAAAAACTGCAAAGTTCCAGTGACCTAGTAACGGGTAATGTGTTCCAGTAAAAGTGATGAAGGTTAAATGTGTAAATGCGAGCGAGGTCTGGGTCGTCTGCAGTGTCTCAAGCCGGCGCCGCCGCCTTGGTGTGGGTGTGCGTATTTCGGAGTTCGTTAACAAGTTGAATGAGCCGCCACCGCCGCCGACCGACGCGTCAGAGCGAGAGCGCACATTCATTCATTTCGCGCTCCGGACCCACCACAATAATGCCCAAGACGAGGAAGCCTGGAGGAAAACTTGGCGCAGAAGGGAGGCGAAGAAAAAGAAAGCCTTTGATGGCACACGCGAGCGAGACGAGACGAAGGAGGCGCATTCTCGCTCTCGGCCGCTCATTGCGAGGCGCGCTCATTTCGCAAGAACCCTCTTTAAAATGCTTTTACAGGCGGGCGGTGGCGAAAAGCTGCGAAGGAATGAAGCCGCTCTTCCTCGTCTTTTTGGTCGCGCTCGCGCCTGTTTAAATACACGCGCTGAATGTGCCAATAACGCACGCGTGGGACGAGGAAGCAAGAACTTGTTCCAACTGCAAAACACGTGCTGTCTGCGGATGCGTTTCCCATTTGGAAATTAAGGCATGCAAACGAGATCCTGACCTATAGAGACGTTCTTTAAGAAGCGACAAAAGGGATGTTTGAAAACAATGTTTCTACTGACAACCAGATGATTAATATAGAGCAGTTGCGATAGGTTATCTTAGGTAAAACTTGGGGTAAAATTATGTATGCATAATTAATTTTTGTAAATACCGCAAAACCGCAGAAGGTTACTAATTGTGAAATGCCTTAAGGCTGTTTTCGAACAACCGAAAATCCATCAAACGCGTGCCACTCTTGTCACGCGTACAAATAGGGGCAACTATTCATGAAGGAATTATTCACAAACAATTATCGAGTCAGTGGGTATGTCTACAAAGGTATTCTGCATTGGGGTTGAAAAGGAAATCTTATTATAACCACATCATGCTAGTGTAATTATCCCTTGGAATTGGAGAATACAAAAGCAGCTTGTCCATAAACTACTCAGAACCAGAGGTTTGAGTAAAAATATACCCGTCGACGTCAATTATACGACGGAAGAGGCACCTTGTGAGAAAGGTGCTACCCAACAGTAGGTCAGGTCTTCGATGATGGTCAATTTTGATATTAAATGTCGGATTACAATCAACACTCTACCGGCCTTTGTTGTCGTGGAGAAAGAGGTGGTTGTGTTGGCCCGTCAACGTAAATTTGGTTTCTTGGGTTCTTTATACTTGAATGATAGGACCACGTTGTACAACGCAAACTCTTCGTGTTTATGTGCTTGTTGTGACGACGCAGGTGTGATGTCGAAAATTCTTATGTCCGTTGATCACTTGTCCTCAGTTCCGTACCCAAAATTTATTGAAAGGCGTGTTACAACCACAAGACCAGACCGTAATATCATCGCCCAACCGAAGGGCTAATTTCAAAACACGTTTTTCGTAGACCGAAATTTTAGCTTTAGCCACTATATAGTTTTTTTCTGTAATTTTGTTAGCATGTATTATTAAATGTCGATTATTAATAGATCACTTTTGGGTGATTTAGAATGAAAACAGGCACTCGTTGACAATTCCTTACTTGCTATAATAATGATTAAACTCGTATGAGACTCTGTGGTGGTGTGTTCAAGGATCTAATTTTTTATACGTTCGTTGCAAGTTGAAATAACCACCGTAATCGCGTGGTGCTTTATATTTGTGTCGGCTCAACAGCCATAGAAAATTGTTGTGTGTGCATTATGCTCGTTCATATTTTACATATCACGTACATGCCGACGCGCTACATGCAAATTATCGTCGCCCGTGATATATCGGCCCGATATACGGTCCTGATGTGTTGCGCGCACCACCACCACCCGCCCCAAATCTATGCCTGCCACCCACACACGAAAAATAACCGAAAAAATACGCTGGTACGTGCTCGAAACGCCATGGCTGAGGGAAATCGAGATTTGCTCTATTCGTGCATTTTTCGGGCGTAATAAATATATCGTCGAATGCGGCGCCAACAAATTGCCAGCGGAAAACCGCCGAAAAACGAAATTCAAATCTTCTGCTACGTTTAATCCCGTAGAGCACACCACATAAGTACCAACTGCATGAGGGAATGTTTGCTTTTTATGGTTTCTAGTCATTTACCCCCACGGATACAATTTTTTCGCCGAGCCAAAATCGTTGGTGGGTTTTTGGCGCGCATTTGCGTCGTTATAATTTGCATATCAAGGCAAAGGGGTAAGGTCCCACATAAACATCGTAATAATTGTCATGTTAATATCGAACGAATTTCTTTCTGCGAGCGGTGTCCCGCTAGTTTTGGCAACGTCTACTCGCAAAATGCATGTAACTTCAATCGTATGCAAAGCAGGACGCGATATTTTCTTGCCTCGCGGCATGGGCTCTCCCTTTTTCGGCGCGTTTCGTGTGTCCCAGCGTGCACGTTCCTCTTCCGCTTTTGCATTACAGGTAACCCCAGGTCTCTCCCATGGAGCGCAAAAAGCGTTTCGTCTCGTACCCGCGACGCTCGTGACATGCAAACGCGACGGCAGCACGAGCACGGGTGGAAAATTGCATGAATTCGATCAGGAACCAATCTCGCATACAATAAATATTTCTCCAAGTCACTAGGCGCTGCTGCCGAGTTCTATCGTCGACGTTCGACACCGCTTTCGGGCACGAGACGTGGTAGAAGGACGACGTTGTTTGGCGTTGGTGGTTGGCGCACAAGTTTTTGGTTTTGTGGTGTTATCGACATCTCGCCATCGTCACACAACTCGCGCACGCCAAATTACACGCCTACACGCCGGCAATGCGCGCGCAAGAAATTGCCGGAATATATATTTATATGATAATGCGTTAATGTTCGACCTTAATTGTAACAACCATGCGATATTCCCCGCATCGCGCCTCATTCACTACATACTTATTTATGTGCATTTCAAACGCGATTCCTCACTATACACTTGGATTTATCTATTCAAACGTGCCAAAAAACACCTCCAAACCGTACTAATTGTATTAATTCAAAATTATCACGCTACCTCGCCGTATATAGTACTAGTTTCTAGACGTTTTCCATTTAGTACGCTTCTTTTGTTTGGCTTGATTCCGGCTGATTCTTTTCTGTGCGCTACGATTTGTCGTGTTTAGCATATCGTATTTTTTGTGTTTGTGCGTTTTTGTGGTTTCCTCCGTTTTCGAGAACGTTGGATCCGAATCGCAATTCTCTATAAGCACACGAAATAATTTGAAAACAATGTAGCGTATAATTCAAATCGTTATCGCGGCGTCGACCGTAAATTCGGCGATGATTTAAGGCTAATGCATTCCACAGTGTTCGCCCTCCGGTTCGTGCGCACGACGTCGCCTTCCTTTCCTTCGCTTGTTGATACAATATATTTTCGCCGAATGTAAAATTCACAATTTTACATTTCACCTCATCCGCCAACTTCGTACCATCTCACGACTACCGCTCCAAGTTTGTTTTTATTGCGTTAGTTGTACGATAAAAAGAATCAACATGAAAAGAATTATCTGCTGTCGTCATAAACATAACCAAACTGTTCGTTAATGTATTCTAACATTGACTGAACTAAGGTACCTTTAAAGAATAATAAATATATGATCACTATGATGTAACGATACAAGTGTGTAAAGGACAATTTTGGGCACGGTGTTGTTAGAGCTCGCAAGTGCACCAATAGCCAATTTACACGCGAGTATCGTTCGCTTTTTTCGTATGTTTCAGAAAATATTTGTTCCAGCGCCCTTTTATTACATAAAACTTAATTATTTGGTGGCCATGAGGACTAAGACAAAAGTATTAGCGTTATTGCATTTCATTAATTCCATAGTTAACTCCTCCTAACTCCTAACAATTTTGAGGCACTCTTACTATAATATTCAAGATGGTTCGAAAATCTTCTTACTGAGTAAATCTTAATAATAGAATGATTAAAACGTTAATGTGCTTCATTAGTAGCAAGTTTCTATTATAAAAACATTTAAAAAATGAGAAATCACATAAAATTTAATTATGAACTACTAATGAATAATCTAATATTAAACATCTTTATATGATGATTTCTGATTTATATTTTCATTTATTTTGTTTCTATGTTTAACTGAAATTTAAGAAATGCAAAATTTTCGTAAAAACGCGCAAGCTTATTACAACAGAAGATCGAATTCACAACTCAGAGCTCCGTGCGCTGAGAGATGGAAAAATTAACCCCTTCGAGCTTGAGTACGACTGTACGTTGATTATTTGCTGCCAAAAACTTATTTATAAAAATCTTATTTATATTAACTTATAATCAATTTTTTTCCTGAATTTACTTGTATCATCTTCCTGGGATAAGCAAATTGCGGCGCGCCGCAAATATGCTTTAGGGTGCCGTTACACAGCCGGCTTCCTGTCTGACGATTGTATTTAAAATGAGTTGAAACAACTCGAAGAAACTACTTAACCCCTTTTAATGTATCAACCCCTTTTAACTAATGTAAGGCAGACAAAGGAAACCACGAAGCGAAACCGCATGACGCCGGTTATGTGACGGGCGCCTTAGGCACACGAATATTTTGTGTGGCTCAAGAGGGTATTTGCGCGGCTATCGGCCTTCTAATATTTGTATGTGGTCAGGCAAATTTTTTAAACATTTTATTGGTCGGGGAATAAAGAATGATTGCTCACCCCTGATCTGGTATTTTGTCAAATATCGTGGCTGCGAACGGGGTCTCTTAACGCAACTCTTTTTATGGCACTGAGAGTACACTTTTCGGTGGTGCGGAATAGTTGATTGGTTCTGGAATAGCTTGCTATTGTTTCCGCGGCGTTTGTGAGGATTGGTCAGACCGCGGTTTTATAGATAAGTTTTTCTGACATACGACGTATGTTTGTTTGCCAGATGATATTATTTAAAGCGCCAGATGAGTTGCGCTTTTTGGAAGCGATCTCCACCTCTCTTTGAAGTCGATTACTTCTCACTCCAGCCGGGTCTATGTGGTTGGGAGTCAAGGTTACAAACCTACCTACCGGAAAACACTAGCAATGCTCGAAGAAGACCTAACATAGTTCTGGAAAATAGACAAATCAATTTAGACAAACAGCGAGAAAATGAAAACGTCACCTGATTTTTTTCTGATTATAATTTTATAAAATTCGTATAATTTTTTCGTATAAATAATTTTCATCATCGATTCCAAACGAGAAGCGTCAACTCGATTTGCATGTTTAGATCACTCTCGTTCATTTACAAATTCGAAAATATATAAAGAGGCAATAAAATCGCGCAATATAAATGACTTCCAATGCAATCTTATGACAGTCTCATCTAGTCTGCAAACAACGCGCGCTCGTAGATTTGTCGTGCCTTCCCAACAGAATCATGTCCACCATTACACTTCATTAATTTCTTCTTGATTTCATAGAAATTAGCAATTTTAAAATCAAATCAATTCATAGTTATTAAAATACAACTTTAATAACGTTTATTATGATTTGAATAAGCTTATGAAATTGAAATGAATTTATCCAATAAACAGGATTATCTATAAATACATAATTCCCAAAATTTTCATTCTCGATGTGGAAAATTCGGACACACGTGTACTCTCGCAACTCTCCGTGATTAATGCCACGAATCATCCGAAGCGATCGCACGTTTTATTGCCCTTGCACGCGGTGCATCCACAACCCGTTCGTTTCCCAACAGAGAGCAAAAAAGCTCGTGTGCAGTCGAAAGCAGCCAAATAAATAACAAACATACCTCACTACCTCTCATGAATGTATCCTCCCGACATGCAAACTACCACCGCGCCTCGCCGCTTAAAAAAAAGCGCACACAACATGTGAAATTCCCCATTTAGCATACAATCGCCGCCGCAACCCAGTGTAGTTTCGCCTATACTGGCGATAAATGCAATCGATTACAGCGATAACTTTTCCCCCATTATGCGCCCAATATTTTATATATATATATATATATGTATGCCGGCGCGCATATGATGCACGCATATCGCGCGTGTTATTGTCCTTTTTACGCGACATAAGTGCATCTGATATTATTATAAATATTCGCGTATAAAACGCTAAATACACGCTCGATTAACCATCGCATGCATGCATACACAGCGGTGTGCAGACGTGCATAAAATCGCACACGGATGTTGTACACTTTTTGCGGGGCCCATGTCTATCGGTATATATCATCCCGGGTGAGAGAGAGGTGTGGGTAAATTCGTGAGAGTGCACCTCGTCTGCATATAGCGTATAAACGTTCGTTACGAACCGTAATGCTTCAAAGCGTCGACTCACTTTTTATGCATTCACAGCCCTTTCATTCCTTGCGTTGATTTATCGCCGAAAAGATGCGCCCATCGCAACCCTTTAAAGCCTCACGCACAACGAACCACCTTAAACCTTTGCAGAAGATGAACATAGTGAACATCAAATATATCTTCTAGGATTAGAATCTACAGTTGCACATTGTGAAAGCAGAATTAAAGTCACTTCTATCTATCAATGGATTGCTACATGTGTGCAAAAAAACTACCTGCCCGTACGTACGTGGAAACCGTATAGAATCAAGGGTTAAATGGGTTAAATCGCTTTAATAAGGGGTACCTAGAATGTGCTGATTTTTAGGGGTGCCTACAGGTATGCGGAAAACAAGCGTGTAGTTGATTTTTTACTACCTGAAACCCATGTTGCGAGAACAGTTCTGATTATTTGCGTTGTTGTTGAATTCAACCCAAAGTGCGAAGGGTGCTTCACAATGTGGAAAGTGAAAATGTTTCAAGAGGACCACTTTAAATGTGTACCACGGTTATTCATTATTACACATGTTACAAGTTGCTTTACTTTCGAGAAGCTTATTGGGATTGCTTTCATATTATTCTGAATGATGCAGAGGTGAATACTGAATTCGAAAAACTAAGGAACAGAAAAGTCAGTGGTTCTGATGAGATACCCAAAGAGCTCATAAAATATCGCGATGAAGTGCTAGCCACAGAACTTCATATGCTGATTAGTGAAATCATTAAACATCAGAACTAGAACTCTTCACATTATCAGATAAACTTCAGAAAAAGGAGATTCTGCAATATACGCAATAAGACAGGTCAGGGAAAAAGACCTAAATTGGAACAAATCTACGTTCTTAAGGTTCATAGACCAAACAAAAGCATTTGATAAAGTGCAACCGTTTTTTTATTAATCCTGGTCGGTCAACGTCACTAACACTGCGACCAACTATGCTCTATTGTACATGGTTCAATACTATGGGCATATAACGGAGATAACCTTTGAAAAGGCTAGAATCTCCTTGACCGACTTCCCCTTGAATTCAGCAAGACCTAGCTGCTCGCTGCCTAGCAAAGAAAGTCCTTTAGATGCTATGGATACACAAGTGCAGTTTACTTAATCTACAACTTGTGAGTTCATCTTTGCCAATAATGGCTAGGTGGTACAAGATCTCGGCACTATCTGTGAATAGACTAAAAAATAGCCTTATATAGCTTTTTTCAGTTATATAATTACATGAGCTCTGTTGTATCTTGGCCTGCCTGGGACCCCGAGTGCAACCGTTAGACCTAATTAATTTTTCGGAAAGAAATATTCCAACCGATAATAAATACGATCAGAGACATCTTCAACTATAACGAAGTGCAACTTAACATAGACAAACAGCTAACAGAACTTGTAAAGGTAGAGACGGGAGTACGACAATGCCCCTGACTTACCCGACACTATTTAATCTCATCATTGAACAAATAATCAGAGTCCAAACGTGCAGAGGATACAAATTGAGCGAATTCCGTTATTTATAAACTTCTCAAGCGCCGGAAGAGTGGCCAAGGAAAACGCAACACAAGTCAAAAAGGGAGTGAGAGTAGCAGGGTACTTAAGAAATATGATATGGAACAATAAGAACTTGAGAACGGAAGCTAAAGCAAGTTTGTATTTGGCGGTTTTCAGCCGAAACACATTCAGACACGACACCTATCCAGGTACTTTTCAGAACTGCAGAAATGAAAATTCTAAGAATCATAGAGAGACAAACTCTTCTAGACCAGACAAAACCACCTAAAGAGCTATAGACGACGTTGTGAAATGGTGCAAGAACCGACAGATTGAATGGAACAACCAAATAGGGCACATGGACGAAATAAGATTAGTCTGAATAGCCCAAAATAAAACGCCACGTGGAAGAAGATCCATTGGATGACGTCGTAAGAGATGCAGTGACCACTTAAACTCTTAAATTAGGAGGAAGAAGAGTCAGAAGAAGAAGAAGAGAACAATGAAGAGAAAATTGTGGAAAATAAAATTGTTTATTAAAATATTTATTATGAGAAGTAACGCGCTGCGGTGTCGTTGAAGGCATCGCAGCGACCCTTCAGGCTTTATTGGCTCTTATATTCTCACATATGCAATCGTCGACATTTTCCACCAACTATACGCCGCTGGAATATTTGAATATACGCGGTTGCCATCTTCCAACATCAAGGCAACTATCCTTCCGCAAAACGATGACGCGCTATTTTCTCGAACCTTCTCACTCGCACACGTCCTGCGGCAAACTTCTCCCGTTTATGCGTTCATATCCGTTAGGTCGGATGGTAGTTCGGTTGGTTGCAATAGTTATATCGTCCTATATTATCGTAGGAATTCGAGGCGTATTAGGTTTTACTACCGTCGATGCTTACCCAACCCTTGGGAATGCCACGTCAAGATAACATTCCATTCGGAATATTATTACAATATTATATGTGCGGTTGCTAAGCAGGTCTTGATAAAATAGGCAAATGTATAAAATCGACGTTTGTTAGTTTTCATTACGACATTTTCAATGTTTCGTCTTTTGGGTTTGTGTTTGGTTATAGAAATTGGAATAAACATACATGATTTTATATTTTCAGTCACTTATATTTACACTGGGATTTCGTGTCCTGAATAGGTTAACGCTTCAAGAGTTTTAACATAAGATTGCGTGAGAGTGCGAATGCCAGTCACGTTCGTCCGATGTTCCTCAGACATGTCCTACGTTGACTGATGTGGCTGCGGAGCTGAACTTCCGCACCTTTGCCAACTCGACATCAAATTTCGGGCATGTGGGGGACAATTTCGTTTTGACTTGTAGCCTTTATTACCAACACCTTGTTAACCGCGTATAAGATGGAGGTTGAAGCCTCAGAGTAGATCCTTCCATCCTTGGGACGGAATGTCAGAGGGTGAATGTATGCCGAACGTGATCGCACAGTCAAACAACGCATGAGATGAAAACCTTGCTGAAATTGTCGCAGGTGTTAGCAAGTTAAATTTGCGACACTTTTATCGCTTATAAATGTTATTTATAAGCAACGTCGTAATCACAACGTTTTTAAATTAAAACTTCAATTAGGATTATTCCTCATCTAAAGGGTATAGATGAGGAATAATCTGGTGAATACGAGCCGAATTTAGTAGCCGTATTCCTCAGAAACCTATAATTAAAACAATTTAGGGGACATTCATTTCAGAAACTAACAAGTAAAACTTCAATAAAGCCTTGACATGGGGAGTAAATATGTGAATACGAGCCGAATTTAGGAGGACTATACCTCAGAAACTAACAATCCGATTTTAATTTTTCTTTTATTTTAATGTATGGATTATTGTAACTTGAGAGATTGGCCATTTCTGTTCTTTTTAACTTAACACTTTGATTTCTTTTCTGTACTCATTGGGTTGAGTTAAGCACGTTTATCGTATAGCATTATAAATAAAAATAAATCAATGCGAAATCATTTTCCTATAGTATCAGAATGTGCTATGACTTTACATACCTTTCAAAATGGAACATTTCATGAAATTGTTGATAAATATCTATGTACTAATTCTCTACCATCGAGTGTTTAAAGAATGTAATCGAGAGTAACAGATTTGAGAAAGAAATATATCAGTAGTGTCAAACAACTGTTGATTTTACAGGGTCGTAGGGCTCATTATGTACTCTCGGTTCGCTTAAAAGACATTGACTTCGACGAGGGTTTAAACGGCGTGGCGGTGGCGTGCGCTTCAAACTTGCGTCGCACCATGCCGCCCCCTCGCGACCTATCCCAAGCGACGCACATTAGCTTAATGCGAGCGCGCCACTTTTCCATCGGCGTCTTCGCTGATTTTCTCTCGTTCGCTCGCTCATTTCATTTTCCACGCGCGGCGCATCCGCCAAACACGTACGCACACCGCCGAACTTTTACACACGTCACACACACATACACGCATACACTTAGGCCCGTGCCATCCACACATACGAGGGTGTGTGCTAAAGCGACCGCTTCGAGTTAATAACGCAAGAGAGACGTGTCGCACACTCGAGATAGACAACGCGACGAATTTGAGCGAAAAACCGCTAGAATAAAATGTAAATATTTGCCTCCACGCTTCTTTATCAGTCATATGCGAGTGAAATATACGCGATGTATACGAATATAAATTACACACGAAAGGAGCAATGTTTGCTCACCATCTTTGCTTATTCTACATGTTGTCTTGTTCCGCATGTGTGTATTTCTTGCGGTTTTACAAAGAATAAACATTTGGCGCATACGAATTTGTTCGATTTTTGGCTGCACATCGTCGTCAACGTCTCGTCTGCATTCTCTGCAAATTGGAAAATAAATTTCGCACCATTTTCACATTTTTACTCCCGTTGCAATATTCCGCGCATATTCTTATCTTTATAAAACGGCGCAATAAAATAAAAATATTTCAAATACACACGTCGGAGGAGGATATGGAAGCAGCGTGCGCCCGTGTCTCGGATATCTCCTCTCCGTGCTTGGTTGGGCGGCTGGCATGCGAATGTCGCGAGATGAAATTGCAAAGAGTGGCAGCCGCCACCGTTTCCACTCCTCCTGCTCGTGCGGGGATGATGTATTGGCAGGATGAAACGAGATAGAATTTTCTCGGCGTCTTTTTTTGGGTGCCTTCGTTGCTTTCCTTTTTTCGCACCGCAGCTAGGCTGCCATCCGCCCTGGAGCTTCAGCCATCAGCTTCAGTTCCACTCGTCCCTGACTGTAATACTGCCGACTGGCGAGCGCCGGAGAGGAGCAGCGACATACGCACGGGCGCAGGCAGGGAAAAACGCGACAGGAAAATTGAATTTAAATTCATGAAAACTGGAAGTTGCCAAGTTACTGTGTGCCGCGTCGCGCCACGTCGACTGTACACCCACGTTCCTGCCAAATTCTGCCTGGAAAACTACTATATGCAGATGTTGACCCCACGCAACCTCTACCCATTTTCAAAGTCGAATTTGGGTAAAAATTTACTGGAAAAAGTCTTCAGGAATAGATCTTTGATCTTGTAAAAAATATTTCTGTTTGTCATGGTCGCCAAAAATAAAATGAAATTTCTACAGAACAAATTGGAATATAATCTGATAGTGTCGCTTATACGATTACCTCGCGAGTTATTAAATGATTATATTTCCGTCGTGCTGAAATGTGCACCACGGGCACTTCTCACGAAAAGTCTTCAACTATGTTGTTCATTAAGGTATACGAAGAATCACATACAAATTCCAATGATTACATTCAGAGACGTGGGTCCATAGAATAAAATTAGGAAATATTATATGGTGTGTTGAGTCTAAACGTCGGGATATCTGTGC
>WSZQ02068172.1:1422-25017 GCA_019419845.2 Weissflogia rhopalogaster
ACACAGGAAATGGGTTGCAATAATTTTTAATACTTTTAATAAATATAAGCAATATTTAAACTCCGATTTCAATTTTCAATCTCGTTGAGAGGGTTAAATACAGTACAAGAAGGTTAGTAACGTTTGAACTCCGTTTACGTTGTCTTACTCATAGCAGCATAGTAAGAGAAATTAACATAATAATGGTTACCTAAATTTTGTATTGCAATTCACGCAAATTAGTTCAAGGAAACACTAAAAATAATACGTAATCACAAAAATATGCTGCTGAAATTTAGAAGTTAAACGGCAATTGAATATGAAGGGATTCTCCGGGGAATTTTTATTCTGACTCGATTATAGCGAGGCGTGGTGATAACCCGCGCATAATAAAATCTGTGGCCGGAACATTTCAAAAAACTGAAACTTTGTAAATTGACTCTTTTGGCCCAAAAGTTTGGATTAACCCTTGGTGCGTGCAGATCAAAATGAATTCTTCTTCGATTTAATAGTAATTAGTTTCTAATATGGCTAATTTCATTGGAAGAGAATTGAATAGAGCTAATTAAATGAGTAATCAATGATGCGATCAAAAGGAGGTATATTAGATTAATAACATATAGAAATATGAATCCATAAATGCTATTAACACTATTTCACCCACTAAGTAGTAAAATTTAAGGTGTATACATTCAAAAACCATAATTTGCATGTTGAATGCTTGTCACGCTTCATTTCTCTGAAATTGCACATAAAATATTTTAATTTAGCACCGAAAATAGTTTTCCACAAAAATTTTAGCATCGTGGATCGGGCACAACTCTACACGTAATCGATAAAAGGACGTTGAACCTGGTCCGGTATTCCCAACCAAATCGTGAAAATGGTACAATCGGTGCTGCACCGCGAGCACATCGTTTGTGTCACTTTACACTTGCATACAGAATATGGAGAATATTCGATATGGCCCAACACCTGCCGCACTCCTTTCCAATTCACGCGCCACATTATCATGTTTTTGATTACCGCAGTCCTATTGGATTCCACCAAAAAGCATACCAGATTCCCAGGATTAGAATATGAATGGGAATGGGCGACCAGATCATGCTTATACGGCTAGTAAATAAAACCGCTTTATACTATTTTCCGAAATGAATGCGACCGACTGCCATAATTCCTTCTAGGATTACGCTTCCCATGATTATCTACAGAAAATTACTATTTTATATTCCAAAGATTAAGATTTTTCATACTTGTATTTTTAAAGACTAAAGAAATTCCAGATTATTAGAATATTATTTCATTTTGAAACAAATAAAATGAATATCATTTAAATAAAATGTTTAATATAAAACCAATGATTTTATCATATACTTTTAACTTTGATGTTGCTCTCTATGGTTTTATATTTTTATTTCCAACGCAATAAACATATTTCTGATTTGTGATTACTAATTGCAACTGGTTGAATCATTTTACAATTCTCCATTGGTTTGATTTCATTTAACAGTATATTTTATGGTAAATACTTGTTAAATATATGTAGGCATAAAAGTATTCCTTGCTTTTATTTACATAATTAAATAATATTCTGCAATTGAAACATATTTTAATTAGTAATATTTCTATACAAAAAAGGCGAACGTAAAAAATATTAATAAAAAAAAAATAGAAAAATATATTTTCAATTTTAGTTTTAAAAAATCAGCTCCATATAAAAATATGTTGTTTACTTACTTAAAAAAATCAGAAAAATCCTAAATTCTAAACACAGTTGCACAGATATTCGGTATAAATTTCACGAATATAATTTTTTTTTTTGCTTTTAATCACAGTTTTCTGTTTTTTGGCCGGCGCCTCCACCATAAAAACAAAAAAATCGTAAATTTTAAATGCAAAATGTTCGCGTTTTTATGCAAAAATTTTTACGCAGACAAAGAAGACGTAGAGTCGCGTTGCGAAGGATGGCGGTACGCCGCCACACAGTCTGCTGCCGCCGTTCAACTGACGCTGCTGCCTCCCAGTCGAAGGAGATGTGGCGGTGGTACGCGAGGTGGCGGCGGCGGCGCGTTCTATCTCGCATATATTCGAAACTCTTGGCTACATATTCATGCACAGGCATGAGCAGATGTTTCTCTGTTCAAAGATTTGAAAATATAATTATTAAAGTTATAATAAGTTTGGTCTATTTCACTATGTTCTTATAACTTGGTAATTATTTTACAAACTATATTCGTTCAAGAGGTTATTGTTAAAGGTTTCCTGAAGATGTTGATAACTCAAATGATTTTTTTCGGAAAATCTGTAGTTTTTAAGAAAGCAGAATGTAAAATATTATGTCAGCTTCCGAGGCTAGAGGATCGTTTTTTACATTATTCGTTTTTAAATTTTTAATTAACACGTATAATTGGCACGAAATGTTGCTCCACATGCACAAAGCGTTTCCACTTCAATAAGCATATTAATTGGCTCTTTTACATAAATTATGGCTGCGTAGGTACATCAAAAAAAGCGAGTGTTGACTTTTCAAATATGAAAATCCTTTCCTGGCAGTCAACGCTTCGTTTGATAGTAAAACCCTTTCCAAATTGTTTTTTTTACAATGTCAGATTTTAAGTAGAAAAAAAAACTGTTTTTTCAGAGTGAACTTATTTTTTGTATTGTAAGCCTATATTAATTATAATTTGCATTCGAAATTATTGTAACACCGCTGAAATTATAAATATTTATGTTTAATTTTGCTCACGGTGGAAATAGTGGAAATTGTATCGATTTCATATCTTGTATAATTGACAGCTGTTTGCAAATGCTAATCAAAAGTCCGCCTCGAATAGAGGCGGCAACTTTCAGCCGGCTGTTATTTGCCTGCGCGCACACCTATATATATATATATATCGCACTCGTACCCATGTAAATACATTATATGTGGAAATGTCGATTGGGGTTGTTGGCCTCTGCGACGCTGCAGCATGCATCCGACGACGGCAGCGGTGGTCGGTTCAGTGAGTGCACGAGTACCGCCACCAACCGCCGCCACCACCGCAGGCGTTGGGGTAAGGAACAATGGTGGCTGCGAGACGGCTGGAGGTGGTTTTATGGATTAATTTCGGGTTGCGCGCGCCATGGCTTCAATTGTTGTACTTTTTAGTTAGAGTTTTAATCCGGAAATAAATGAACTTAACCGGCAAAAAACATATATGTCTCGAAAGTTTTCATATTCTGACAATGTGAGTCAATCAAACAATGCTTTGAATTAATATTCGACTTTATTCTCTCTATAAAACATTGGGAATTACATAAGTTCGGATTTTATGTTTGAGAGTTGCGAGTTGATTGAGTTAAAAGTATTCCTGTTAATTTTTCCTTATTTCATACCAATTTTAAGGTTTTTATAACCCATTACCATCATAGGTAATCCATAAGACCTTCAAACAGGGTTCAGAAAAAGTTCCTATGTTTTGCACCCTACATTATTCAAACTGGTAGGACTAGTCTTATTTAACTCATTGAAAGAGAATTTAATAGTTCTAATCACTACTGAGACGATACTAGGTCTTTTAATTACCAAGGGATATTCTAATTCGAACCCGTCAGTAAGATACGCTCAAAAGATTTAAAAAAATAATGATATTTGTATCCTTTACCCCGACCAAACCCCAGAACAATGATGGATAGACAATTATATAATCAAGGGCTGGGCTGGTTATTGTTGCAGAATGCAATTACTGAAAGTAACCATGACTTGTCACATGGTGTTATAATAGGTTACTGTCACGATTAAATGGAAATTAGAATCCAATGCATGTGTTGTTGTTGTAGCCTGCGATGTTATGATGCGTTACCTCCGTCAGGTTTTCCACTAACATCCTTATTTCTTTAGCTAACCTATAAGAATTATTATCTACTATTTTTTTGTATCTACTCTATCTACTATTTATTTTAGACCTCTTTTTATTAAAATAAATATATGAAAATATTATATCTGCGCATGCGCCAGAATTATATATGAATCAATGTTTTCATTTTTGAATGTACACTAACAGATATCGAGGAGATCAAGTCAAACCTCCACATAAATTACACATCAAATTATCAATTTGTATTTGACACGTTAAATATAGAATTATTATTTCGTTTATTGAAACGTTATACATATTAATTACCTCGACACCTAAAACAGAAAATAAATTAATACCTATTGAATTCTAAATGCCAAATTGTTCAAATTACGGAAAATGTTGTCTAATTGTAAGTGCAATTATAGTTTTGTAAGAAAATATTAGGTCACTTTATGATTTTACGATTTGATTACCTTTATATAATCTCATTTTATTGACATTTATACAGCCGTTAGATGAACTTTTGGTGTTACAGTCAAAGTTTGATTAAGAAACATGCTTCATAACCAATTTCTTGTTTCAACATTATATAAATTGACATCAGGAAATATCTCCTCTTCAATTCTCCTTTCTGTCGGGAAGTTTCTAGTTTGCACGACTGAAGGAAAACCAAGAAAAGCCATCGATCAAAGCAAAACTTTTTGATTATAACCGCTGCCTCCATCACCCACTGGCCGGCCCCAATGGCCTTCTCGAGAAAAATCCCAAGTCTACGAACGAAGAAAAGCAGCGTCAAGCATTGTTAAACACGCTTTACGATTACGCAGGTCTAATATATTTGCCAACGACCACACAATAACCAAAGATTGTGAGAGAATCTCACGGCAATGACCGCTACAAAGTTTTCCTTCTTGTATCACCACATTACGACGTTGATTTATCAAAAACTTTCGACTTACTTTCATTAGGTGAAGAAAATATATGTCTCTAAACAAATGTTGTCTCTTAGAAATAAAAAGAACTCAAGGAAATATGTGTTCTTCTTATTTATAACGAAGGTGGCTGATTGGTTTTTAGTAATTAAATATCCGGAGACTTTATTGAGTCACCATGTTGGTGTTCCCTAATTAATTAGAAAAGTATCGTTGGAATAAAATGTGCCTGATGCTTATTTGCAATTTCCTTGGACGTTGTACTTCCGATCGTGGTACTTCCGACTTTTGTGAGGTCGTGTTCGTCGTGTAAATATTCCGAGCACACTGGGAAACTTTTTCGCTTGGTTTTACTTTGGGTCACGGTGAATATTTGCTACATTTTCGGTGTTTGCATATAGATTAAAGTGAATGAAAAGAGTTAATTGGTTTACGTTGTTTAACATCTCATTAAATTGATTAATTCGCAGATACACTGAGTAATATTGATTGTTCAAAAATTCATCAGTCTATGAAAATTTCGGTATTATTTTTAGTAAGTCAAAATACATTCTAGGAATATGGAATATTACAAACTAAGCTTAATATCATCTAAGACTAGCTTAGGTTAGACTAGATGTGTTCCAAGGAGTCAGCTAATTTAATTATACTTACTGAAACGAGTTAAAACTCGCAAATTTGGCTTGCGACAAATCTGTCAAGACCAGACAATTTAAGTTAGGTTAGATTAGGTTTAGGATAAGTTAAGACCAATATTAGAGACTAATAATATGGATTAGAAAGATGACCCGGTCCTGGGCCTTATAATTCGATTATGAAATCATTTATACAATTTTGAAAAACAGAGAAATGAAATCAAATAAAAAAAACATTAAATTCACCGAATACTAATGGCATTTATCGAACCTATAAAAGTCAAATCATATTTGTATAGATCTTCGTAACAAATTCGCGGTTAAAGATAAGTGAATTGAAATATGTTTCATATCATGAAATAGAACTACAATCCTGCAAATTGAATCGAAAACATATTTTCCCCGATGCGGTAAGCTTTCGATCAAAAGCACACTGGCAACGTTTCAGCAATCGTCAAATCAATATCGGATTCACAATTTCAAACAAATCTTAGAAATGTTAGTTCACTATAATGGCACAATACACCATTCTATCAAAGCCAAATACTGTTGAGTAATGCACGCTGCGTGCCCGAAATATATTGGCCCGGATTTTCTGGCAAACTTTATTCAATATTTTCACGGCGATTTAATAAACGCGCTGTCGAACACTTTTTACGTAGAAAACCGCGAAGGGGGAAATGATTAATGTACCTAATGCAAATCTGACTTTAAACATGACGTTTAAACGAGGTAAACCGCTATGGCGAATTTACTACCAAAATGGTGGAGGCGCGGGTTGATTGCTGGTGGTTGTAAAGGACGATAAGGTACTTCATAAAGATATAACCCTGAAAGTGTGTTGATAGGCATAAGAGAGAAGAGGGAAACGCCACGTAATAACAAAATCGACCGCGTTTTGTCTGCCCTCCATGAGCTTACATGTATATACATCCGCATCAGCTGTCTGCAATGTCGGCTCGCAACACGAAACACACAAGATGATTGGAAGGTATGGGGGCATTTGAATGCGACGCTGATATGTAAGCTGAAACAAGAGCAGTCAGCGCTCATGACGGGTTTGATGGCTTGCAACGCGATTCGGTGAAGATCGGATGGAGGAGAAGAATTAGCTCTGAAATGTTCGACTATATGCTGAAAACTTGGACGGGACGTATTGACAGTGAGAAATGTACGAGAGCCATGCGAACATGGTTTACAAGTAGCAGAGGCATACAGAGCAAATCACTCAACCTCAAACTACAAAGCAACAGGAGGCACTAATCAATTTTGACACTTATTTACTCGATTCTTTGTTCTAATGACGCTAAAGATTCTTTTGTTTATAATATGGTCAAAGCTATTCACAAAAAAGGCATTTTGTCAATTGATTTTTTAGCCCTTCCGACTCTAGATATCAGGTTAATTCAGACTCTAGAGTCTAGATATTCTAGTCATTGGTCATAACATGGAGCCGCGTGGCTGAACTGAATTACGTTAGACTAAACATAGTAATAGCAACAGTATATCATATCCTCTAATACATCTATCACCAATTTAATTTTACTGTTTTGTCATTTAAAGGCAAACTCGCACAAATCGAAGTTCAAGCGATCACTGGGCGAAATATGTTAAATATGTTAGCCTGCATGCAAGATTATAACAACGCTTGCAAATCGGCAGGAAAATCTTGCAAATTCAAATAAGATAGAGCAAATACTTCATTTGATTTTAGAGCAAGCTGTCTGGTTTCCCGCTAATCCAATCTCGAATCCAAGTCGTGCAATATTGCAATTTGGCTTTACTTTGTATTCGAAGTCAATTCCATGCAAGCTGGGAAGTTATTACTTTCTATTTGAATATAAGCCATTGCATACATGATGCCCATATTAAATGTCATTCAATTAAATAAATACACGGTTAATACACGGTTGCCTGTAACACGAAAAAGAATACATAAAACAATAGGTAAGCAAGTGTTGCGAACGAATTAACGCGAATCTTTTATTTTTAGCAGGATTTGTAGACTATCCGTAGATGTTTCGGGAGTAAAAATGTGACTAACTTTATTAAACATAATTCTTAAAACGAAAGTTTATCTTGATCTCGTCTCCGCCTACGACTTTGAGCGGGAGAAGGCCGATAATGCCCTCTAACAGCGGCATACCAAGCCGGGCACACCGCCCATAATCATACCTCGAGACTAAACAGTTCAAACGTTCTTTCACGCCAGACTAAATATTGATAATTTGGCGACAAATATAAAAAGGGCTCAAACTTGCCTCGCCGTTCTCAACACCAAGTATACTTTAAGTTTAATGGATTTTCTTTCATGCAATCGTTTTAACAAAGCTTATGTTCTCTAATTTTACCTAAAATAATTTAATTTATAAATTCCCTACCACAATTTTACACAAAGCACATAATTTGATGAGAGAATAGATTATGTCAGAATATCAACCATTTACAAAATTGTATTAAACGAATTTTAGTTATCTGTTACCTAAATAGTTTGAATGTATTACATATATACATGTAAATGGAACACTTTATTCAACAATATCTAATTAACAAATGACTTTTACTAAGCTATATTTCTATGCTATAAAATAAAACAAAATACATTATCAGCGGAAATATTATCATTATTATAACAATTAAAGATTTCTTCACCTAGAGCATAATGTATCAATGTAGAATATTGGAATTTTATAGAAATTTCCAACAAATAAAGATATAGTAATTGATAATAATTAATTATCTCAACTAAATTTAAATTTCTACTATTTAAACATTTACAAAGCCAGAAACAAGTAATTACATAACCAACGAAATTCCCCTGTGGACTGTTAATTCGAAAATGCCATTAAAAAACAACCGATAGTCGTAATTAAATCAATTAATTTTACGATTTCTTCACCTAGAGCGAATTTATTTCGAATTATTCTAGAAAAGCACCATGTAATCAATAAAGCCATGTAGAAATAAATGTACCATCATGTTAACAATTATAAAAAAACTTTGTAAATTGAAATTTTATAGTTTTATTCTCATTTCCGAATGGTCTAATTCAGGTTTAATGTCACTAATGGAACATTACACTTTTTTCACATACACGCACATATACACCAATTGAATCCATGAATTAATTCGATAAAGTTATTTTAGAAAGCAGTGTCATAAAAACATACTAAAGCCAATATTCGTGCAAATTGAATTGCAGATTGGAATTTAGTATTTTATTCTCACGTTTAGAACATGAAAAAACGAAATTATTTTAATTTGATTACACTTTACTGCTGCATATTTAGCAACTACAAATTCTGTTAAATAAATTGAATTTTATTAATTAAATTGCATACATTTTTGAAAGAATTTCCCTTGGGGACACGCAGAAATTCAATACCAAGCGCAGTGGAATAAAATTTATGAGTAATTGTACTTCAAATATTTCATTTCATTTACATATAGTTATAAATTATCACGTTTCATTGTGTTATTACTTAACAATGTCTTTGTTTGGGTAACGTACATTTCATCGTATTTTAGCAGATGGAAAATATAGACAGAAATTCACATATAAACTGTTGCAGATGTCACGTTTCGAACCAAGTTTGGTACCTTCATTTACATACGAAAACTCGTAGAATTCTAATTTGTTACGAAATTATGTAAGCATTCAATTAAACTCACATTGTATTCGTTTAATTAATTATTGTTGTATTTGGTTGAAGTTATATTGCCTTCTGCATTGTTTAATTTGGTCATAATATTGATTAATGTTAATAATAAGGAAATTAAATAAAAGTTAATAGGCAACGCACGGTCTCGAAGTGTTGCCCAATGGTGGCTGGCTTAAATTCTATATTTTCAAAAATTAAAATTGAAATAAAATGAAATATATTAATAAAATTTTAATGGACTATATAACCATCGATTTGTTATTATATATTCCACTTTCAACGGGTTCTTGTTAAATTTTCGCCAAAGTTATGAACGTTGTAAAATTTTACCGTCAATCATGTGTTCACTTTTAAAAAATGTTTTAAACTCATATACAATTCCAATCACTAAAATCTATACAAACAGAAATGTTTTTAATCAGCCCATTTTGCAGGTTTTTCATAGAATTTCATTCGGTAACAACACTGCCCAAAAAATCAAATGTTGGACTTGCAATAATAGCATGCATTTACTTGTGAATACTTATCACTAACACGTAGAAAGAGTCAGGTGGTGTGCCCAGGATGTACCTTCACTCAAAACGAGATAAAGTCATGAAAACTAAGAAATTCGTATTTACGAGATAAAAGAAGTATTGCTGGTGGAAAAAATGTAAACTGGAACTCAGACGCATCGAAATCGTGGAACTTATACGTTGTAATAGACGTTACTCACAAGGAGGGTGTTCCAATTGTCCAACACCAAATTGAATGGAACTTTTTGTACGTGTAGTACATATATAGAATTAATTTGTGTTCACGAGATTTTATGTCAGACAAATATCATGACTATAGAAATGCCAGAATCATATGTCAACTTCTTGAGAATAGTAAAACCTGTAAAAAATTACACAACAGCTTAAGGTTAAAATATAAGTTACGTATCTAACTGTATAAACTAAAAATTCCCCTTATTGGTGAAGGTTGGGAGTAATTAACTAAATAAATACATGGTAATGCCATTGTAACAATTCTAACAATATAACTAACATTAAAAATCAACAAAATGATAATTTTAGTTACTAATAGAAATAATTCCTTATTTAAATAAACATTTCTATGACTTCATTGCCTGAAAAATGAAATAAAGAAATTCAAATGAAATAGTTTAAAAGCAATCATAGCCATGTTAAGTGTGTGAAATACGACACGCGTCCTGTGTTCTATTGTAGGAAGTTTTTTCGGCGTTGCATTCCACTTGTTGGATGGAATTCTTCAAGTTGGAGGAATTTAAACCGACTAAAAACAATCGAATTGTGAGCAACACACCGAAACAAACGAAATCACGAAAGCAGTACATTTCTTTGTGTAACACCATCCTAGCATAACTTTATTCTGAGCATTACATATAATAGTAGTCATACAATGAGCTTTTTTCGTAAATTAGTTTTTGGCATTTTTATATTTTACGTTTAACTAACCTAACTAACTATCTACTCAAAACGTAGGCTATTTAACATTATGTGTTGCAGTAAATATTAAATTTTCTGGTTAACAGTGCCGTGCTCACGATGTGCTAACAATAAGTCTGAATGTTATTTGCGATAAACGTGGGTGGAGAGTAATTTATGCTTGGGTAATTTGGGAAAGTGTTATTACTTTCGCACATGGGGCTACCAGCAGATGGCCCAATTATTATTGCGTAATATTTTAGCTCAAGTTTGAATAACAGTTATGCCAAATCCACTGCACTAAGCTGAGTTGTTTACTACCTTCACTATTGTTTAATTTTCGTACATTCTCTTGAAATTTAGCTGCTGCACTTACATTTAGTAATGGGAACTTTGCATTCAGAACGGTTTTGTTTTGGAAACAAATATTTTGTTTTTCGATTGTTTTTTAATTCAATTATGAGTTTTCCGGCAGTCGGATATTAAAACGGTGGTCATAGTGTGAAAATAACACTTAATACATGTAACGGTAAAGCGAAATATTGAAAATAAATGAAATATTGAACATTTTGAAGAGATTTGAAATATTAAAAATTTAAATACGTAAGTGCAGTGATGTAAGACCGCAAATCAGGCTATATTTAAAGTATGCGTACACTGCGCGCACCTCGGAGTAAAGTAGATCTGCTCATCAAACGGGTTTGACGAAAATACAAAAATTAAACACATTTGCTTAGTTGCAGCTTGCAAACTTTTCAATATTTTTGTTCCTTTCTTTTTCATGTTAAGTATTTACATTTTATCTCCCCAAATGGTTAGAAACCACCTAACTACCATTACGGAGATGAGGAAAATTCGTGTAACACAGAGGTAGCACAGACTGAGTACGCGATGTTCCACGATTGGCGATATAATGTATTGGCTTCAATTGAATTCAATAATTTGATTTATGTGCAAAACTAATGTTTGTTTCAATGTCTTCTTAATGACAACATCTTAATAATAGGTGGCAAATGATGATAAAAACAAAGTACGTGCGTGAATGTGTCATTAGTAACTTGTTAAAATCAGCACCTAAAGATTTTGACGTATAATTGTATGCACCAATCCCAATGTAGCGTCAACTCAACATGTCAATAATCATAGTATATTTTCTCGAGATATTGAGAGACTATTTTACAGATATATGTTTCACACCGAAATCTGTGATAATATACATTTCCCGTCAAGTAATAAAGAAGTTGATAAAGTTCACTAGATAAATTATTGCGATGCGAAAATAATATTCTCATCTGACATTGTTTAATAAAAACTTTAATAAAAAAACTAAAAAAAATCGCGAGAATATGCTCCGCGAAACCATCAAAATTAAATGAAATACATTCCAATAACAGATTTGCAATAGATAGAATAATCTTTCGCAAAGAAGTTGATAGAAGTTGATTTCGATACGAAAATAATATTCTCATCTGACATTGTTTAATAAAAACTGTATGTTTAGTTTTTCTTAACATTTCCAAAAGTGGGATTTTTTATTGAATTTACGTCATTGCTCCAACCGCACATACCACAACAAAATATAATCATGTGTTTGTTAACGCAAAATAAACCACAGCTAATATCGTAATTCAAAGCAGGTGTGTACAAAATTCGAATCGGTAATGCCAAATAAATCAATAACGCGTAAGCAGATTGGAACTGTTCGACAATTAATACCACAACACCTACATTAAATCAAAATTCCTCGGCTGTAATCAGTATGAACACGTATGGGGAAACGCAAATTACGCACACGATTTTCGCGCAGATGAAACCTGTGGCGGCGGGATGGTTCATTACGCGGTTGCATGATGCGTTCAAGTACTCCGGTGAGCCTCCTCATTGTAGACACACCGCTAGCGTTAATTTAGTGGAAAATCGCAACCCGTTACCACATCATGTGGTGTGCACTCTCTAAGCGCCCGTATAATGTGCACAATATTGAACAATCGCAGGTCGCTTGTGTTTGGCCCAACGCTATGCTGTCTTTTTAACATTGCTTATTATCATTGCAAAAATATGTTAGAATTGTATAAACTTTCGCTTGTGCGGGTGGTTGCAGATACGGATGATAGACTCTAATAGTCAAGTAAAGTTAATGAAACGAATTTTAACAACATATGCTAATTAAACTGAGAAACAATTTCTCACAAAACTATATACATGAGCGCAAATTAACAATTTTGTTGAAACAAAGTATAATGGTTTAAATTAAACTTCAAAGCGTTCTGTGACCAACCTATTTTTGCTTTTAAAATAAGGTGCAAAAGGAAATATCATCACATACGTATAGTAAACTAACCATTGAATAGAGTAAGTTAGAAGCTTCGTCCAAATAAACTATATTCCAGAAAAGAGCGATAATAATCTTATATAAAATAAGGTGGCTTTATAAGGTGTTACTTTACATCTTTTATGGAGTATAAACGTCATCCTGGAAAATACCAGTTAATAATTTTCTGATGAATTTGAATTTGGGCTTAAAAGAATCGCGAGAATATGCTCGGCGAAACCACCAAAATTACATGAAATTCACTCCAATAACAGATTTGCAATACATAGAATAATCTTTCTAAGTACCTGAAGATGCCGAAGAGGTAAAATGTCATAGCACTCTAATTAAATACATGTTGTAGAACAGTTTCCGATTATTTAAGTAAAATATTATGTTATTAGAATTTCGCGAGAATAACTTATATAAAATTATACGAAATATAAGACAACAAACAAACACAATTCTAATCCAATGTTTGACCCATCCTTAGAAAATCTCTTGTCCTAAACTATATGAAGTTAATATTGAAATTCCAGATATTATAGGTTAAAACAATTAAGTAAGCAAAATGTCATCTTCTTACTTAAGGGGTTATAAATTATTTTGTATTGTTTTGACACTGACCTAGGTTAGATGCGCGTTCTCCATTCAATCGCCGGCACGAAACTATTCCTGCCATAACATTTGATGTTATGATAACATCAAATGTTATAATATGTTAAATGCGTGTTGGGATCGCACACACACACCCACACACACAGAGAGATTTTCACACATGATGAAGCTATGCATACCACAATATGTGGCAATGCAACATGCACCACCTGCACACGCGAACGTGAATTAATTAATCGACCTTGCCGGCGAAATTATATCATTAAATTTAAATAAATATAATTTGTGTAAATATTTCCTATTTATTAAATTTCATGTGAATAAAATACGTATATAAAGTTAAGCTTCAGCTGTGAATCCAATAAGATGATGTAATGCATGCAGATATGCATATGTATCGCTAGTACCAAGCCCCGGAATATGCAACGCAAGATGAAGAGATTCCACTGCGATGAAGCTGCACAAACTTCTTCTGCAATCTCTAAAGTCGCGCGACAAGTATGAATCTGAATTGTAAACGATTGCACTCTATCCTAGTACTTGCAAACTACGAGTAAGCAATGAATATTCTCATTAGCATTACTTTATGAACTAGCTTGAGAATTTAACATTAAGAAAAAACATAAATAAAGTACCTGGAAATTTAATCCAAGAAATTATTACTCCATTAGCACTAATTCACTTGAGTTTAAGCACAGTTCACAAGAATCAATGTAGTAATCATTGCACAAAAACGTATTTAGAAAAAAAAACTATAAACTTCCATAAAAACTGAATAGTTGCACTTTAAATTCTAATTTCCAGAAAATAGAAGAGTTTTATTGACAGTTAATTTCCAAGTGTTTTATTGTTGCTTTCTGTTAACACCGTTTACACCGAACAACTTTTACAGTTGTGTGCAGTCGTTAAAGTGAAGTTTGATTTTGCGAAGCGGAAATTCTTCGTGTTGGCATAAAACAAGAAGCTAGTAGTGGGAGTTTTAGTGTAAAACATTACGTTGGCTTTGTTATTGGATTTTTTTATGCACTTTTATAATCTATATAGTGTTAATTATGGTTATAAATTCAGACCAAGGCAGTAACAACAACTTTTTCGATAACTACAAAAAATAATAAAAAGGAAAATATTCACTATCTGTCTTAATATTGAAGGAAATGACAAATTAGCTGTTTGCCACTAGTGTCAGCTTAACGAGTAACTAGGTTTGGAGTTGCTTGCTGTGGAAAAGGAAAGTATGATTAGAGCTAGTGTTTGGCTATAATTTGGTTTTGGATCAACTGTTTGCAAACAAGAGCGTAGTAGCCTAGTTGGTAAGATCGCTGGTTACCACGCAAGGGGATCCAAGTTGAAATCCTCGTCGTTCACCCTGGGCAAGGCTAGCAACCTACCCAAAGGGAATTAATATGCCCATAGTTACCCAGAAAAGTTCTGGAAGAAGACATAGGCCATTGGCTTATGACCGATCAGCGGCTGGTGAACGAAGAAAAAGAAGGAGTTTGCAAACGAAATGAGATAAATTCTAATGCAATCCATTAAATTCTGGAAGGAATATACCCCTAAGCGGGAAACACTTAATTTCTTTGTGATTTTTTTTTGTCCCTTCCTACACGGAATCCTGTCTACAAAGGTATTTTACGTGACTTATGTAATATAAATAAACCTTTATTACGCGGAACCCGAAAACGGAATGAAATATTTGTGTGTAACGGAATATTTTATATGAGAAACCCATTTGTTGATTTTATCGTAAAGGGTACAGATAAAAATATATTTTTGGCGTTATTTCTTTAAATTTGAAACTCGCATCAGTCATTTTTACGTTAACAAACTTTAAGAAAATCAAATAATTCGATTTTTGGGACAGTGCTAGTTGTCCCTTAAGTGCTGTAATTTAATATTTCCGATTAAAGCAATCCATGAATAAATTTGTTTGAATACAATCATATTTGCATATTTGCAGTTATTAATATATAATACTAAAATATATAAATATTTTTGTTGAAACTTGTTCAACTTGATAAAATTCTGCTTTAGGTTTAGCTTACTTTCTATCTAATTCGTCAAGTGACAGTTTGATAACTTTCAAAGAATATTAATATTTCATAACATTATCTTTAACATTATTGTGTCAATAAAAATAAATTGATAAATATATTTAAAGGCATTAAAGAAGCGCTCTAAGAATATTCATTGACCTCGACAGACTTTTGGTCGTGTGGTGAGTCACGTGAAACCTTCGTCGGATCAGCCTCTTGCGTTTCTACTCATTCCCAAAATGTCTCATTCATCCCGATCACCTGGAACTCCTTTAACCACGGATTATATCTGCTGTCCCTAATCTTTCCCTGTCGCTCCTGCTCCTCTACCTGACATTTTAAGATCCTACACATTTCTTCCACTGGTATACCTTCGTTCACCTAACGAATTCAAGTGCGTTTCGCCAACGGTGAATTTGTTCGTACCCACTGTGCTACACCATTTCCATATATATCATATCTCTCTCCCATCAACCCTGTCATGTTCCTTCTTCAACAATACAAATCACAACGATAAAGTTCCAGTCTAATTGGAAAGTATCGATACCGAAGTGTCGAATGAAATTAATGTTATTGGTATATGAAAACAATTATGTGCCGTACATGTTTCATGAATAAAATATGTCAAGGATAAGGATGTTTCCTGGATCTTATACCTCGCACGTGCTGATGGCGGAGAAATCGGTGTCGGTGAAAGTATCGGATCATATTTTCAATATCGGAAATGTTGATTAATATGCAAACTGGTATTAATTAACTCCTCTACATGGTAGTATACATTTATCCTTGAATACAAAAGCAATCCGACAAAGATTCTTATATCATTTCTTATACATCTTCAGGTGTCTCGAACTCATTAAAAATATTGTTTATATATTTTGGCCATCCATTCCAAAATCAATTAAAAATTGTGATTACATTTAAGATTATAAATACAAAACACTACGTTATAATAATAATTTTATTTCAAGAATTTATCATGTCAAATTTACAATTAAATTTTTCTGGGCCTCTTCACTCGGCAACAAATGTAAAGACTGCCGATCCCCAAAAGCTTCAACATCAGCAGCAGCTCCTGAAGCAGCCAAAATCAAATCCATGCTCCCTTGTAAAGCCGACAATTGATCCCCTAAATCACATTCATCCTTCAACAATTGATTCAAATTATTAAACAAAATCAATGTGCGCGCTGGTACATTCGACTTCCCCTCGAATACATCCAATAAAACATTCATCACTGTAATGAGCACTTTAGTAAAACGATAATCTGTAATATTTCGCAGCAGAAATCGCAAAATTTGCGTAAGTGACTTATAATCTCGATGTTCCAACGTTCTCGCAAGCGCCTTACGTCTAATCAACTCTTGCATCACAGAAACTGTCACCTCTGGTGTCTTATTAGCAACATAACTGAGTAAAACCAAATCTAAAGCTTTGGAATACTGAAATTTACGTAGCGCCACATCATGTTTGCTAGGCTTCTCTCTAACGTGTTCCGGAACGATATGGTCGACTTTCGCGTGTAAATTCTGTGCATACTTATAGTTTACAACCTTCTTCTCAGGTTCTTCTGGAGTTTTGTCGATTTCACGTCGGGAAATTGACACTAAACCGTTTACTAAACCAGCAACGAGCGTATCGTCGTTTTTGGAGACTCCAAGACTTAAAACAGCATTAGGATAGTCCAAAGTGTGGACAACTTTGAATGTTGCTACATCGTAGATCTTTACATGACGATCTAAACTCCCAGAAAGGAGTCGTTTGTTATTTGAAGCCAATCGCAAGCATGTAATCGTTTTGTGATGCTGTGATATACTTCCCAGTAGTTTGCCTCCAGCAAAAGTGTCCCATACTTTAATATCTGTGCCCCCAGCACTCAGGAAAATCCCACCAGATGGTAAAAACAATAACGACTCAATCGGTGAGCCATGATTAACAGTAAGAACAGCTTCATTTGTTCTTTTATCATACATTTTCACCTGATTATCATAACCTCCTGATAAGATAATATCAGATACAACAGGTGAAGTTGCCCCAGCTCGAATGTAATCAGTATGTTCATTGAAAGATACAATTTCTTTTTCGGTTGCAATATCCCAGATCTTCACGGTTTTATCGTCCGAAAACGAAGCAAGTTGTGGTTCATCAGGTATGAACAATGTTCTATGAACTGCAGCAGTGTGTCCTTTGAATAATCTGTAAAACTATAAAGTAAAAATAGGTATAAAAATAAAACTATAATTAGCCCACCTTAGCCCACTTTTGGATTGAACATCAAACAATTTAACAACAGCTTCTTCTCCTCCTGCACATAATAATTTTCCATCATTGCGAAATACAGCGCCATAGGCACTCTCCCGAAAACGTGAGATGTTTTTAACTACAAGTTTTGTAACTGGGTTGTAGACTTGTACACGAACCGAGCAAGTTACGGCAAAATAATGTGGTTCAATTGGCGAGAAGTCAACGTAATCAATAGCCCCAAATTCCTTAACAAGCACTGGAATCTACATAAATAAAGTTAACTATGATTTTAATGTTAGAAATTATAACTTACACCCAGTTTCTTCCAATATATATAATCTCGTGTGATTACGGGACCACTTTTTTGGTAGATTTTGGTGTTTAACTTTTTAAAGGACATTTTGTGGTGGAAAAACTATACAACTTTCAACAAGCATGTCCAACGGACGTGTTTACAATTGTAGGTTACAATTGCGCACATGGAAATAATTTTCATATTTAATATTCTTATAATCATATTTATATATTTTCAATTTATATCTCAATTTAAATATTGTTTTTGTTTTATATTTGGTAATTATTATTATAATTAATAAAAGATTTTAATTGAAATTCGTTACATGTACGGCCATCTAGTTTTGAAGTTTCAAACTTTGACTTTAATCAATTAATCGACTTTACATTCAATTGTATCAAATTGGTATAATTTACCTAGTAGCGTATATCAGTATTATTTAAGTATAATAACATTTTATTTGCAATCATTTTTAACTAGTTCGTAGTCATTTAATAAGTTTTAGATTTATTTTTCACATCAAATATAGATGTCACCCCTAGTCATCAACGAACAAAACGTCATATTAATCAAAACATTGCTGAAAAACATCTGATCGCATGCAAAAACGGTGTACAAACGACTATAATATAAATGCACGCAAACAAAACGTGAGACAATGGCAACTATAGAAGATGTGCCTTGGCGACGCAGCATAATTCAGCAATTGCACGAGCGCAACAAGCAATATCACACTTTCGAGGAGCTGATAGCACAAAGTAGGTACAACTTTATAAACCTAACCCCGACAATCACTTGTTATCGCTGGGTCCAATTGATGTTTTCTCCTGCTTTGCAGATAATAAATTATTCGACCAGGCGAATATCCTTCGCATCGAAAACGTCCAACTTACTGTACAGAATGAGCAACTTCGTAACAGCTCTGGTACGTTGTCAGGCACGAAAAGCGACCTGAAACAAGCAGAAAGAATACAATATTTGGAACAAAAACTTCTCACTCAGCAGGAAGAACTAACCGAGCTTCATCGACGTAAAGGGGACCATGTTCAGCAGATTATTGATCTTAATTCGAAGCTGCAGGAGAAGGAAAAAATATTGGCTAGCAAAGATTCTAGGTTAGTTTTTAAACAATGTAAACATGTGACAACAAAGACATTTCTCGTTTAGTTTAAGTGAAGCAATGAAGATGAGAGCTTCTCTACAAGCAGAGATAGCAATGAGGGAAAATCAGTCGAAAGAATTACTTCATATGAACGAAACGCTTCGTGATGAACATCAAGCACTTCAACTTGCATTCACATCATTAGAGGAAAAGTTGCGAAAAGCTCAGGATGAGAATACGCAGTTAGTAACACGTCTCATTGGCTACAAAACGAAAGATGCTGAGAAAATGAACGAGGAGCATGATAATTTCCTAAAGTAAGTGGAACAACATTCAGTAACCCCAACTATTCGTAATTATTTACGTTTTTTTTATATTTCTAAAAGGTATTAATAGTTGTAGACATTAGAAATATGTAATTTCTTGCATATATTTGATTTTCTTTGGTAGATTCAGTTGTTTAATTTGCTGATTTTGTATCATTTTTCTTTACTTTGTTTCTTTTCTTGTTTCATACTTGTATTTGGCTCACAATGCATTTCTAGCGACGCGAGCAGACAGATTGCGACCATCACGATGAGCGCTTTTAGTCGATTCAGGTATGTTCTGGGTAGCGAATGCCGCCAATTCAAACAGCGTCGAAATTCATCCTGCATGCTTGAGATGCTGGCCAGCGAGAAATGGTCGGTTTTCAGCGCATGTCTGCAGCCATTATTTTGAAGCTTGCGGTTGTGTTGTGTCCTTTGAGCTAAACTAATCTATTAATCTCTGCCATGTGATGGTGTTTTGAATGTCCTGCGACGCGTTGCTAGATGCACATCGGTCATATGGGAGATGCGAGTATAATCTACGAATCATGCTACACTCGCATTAATTTTCACATTGTCATTTGCCATTGCTGTTAAAAAAGTAGAGATTTAAACATGCATATTTTTATTTATAGGAAGCGTAATGCAAAGATGCAGAAAGAGTTGGAAGACGCCTGCAGGGATATGCGTGGCGTATCACCAGATGACTTCCGAGATGGTCCAGGGCCTATTTACGCAGATTCCAAAGTGCCAACTACTGCCACGTTAAAATTTGTGAGTACTGACTGATTACTAGCAAATATTCAATTTACTTAGCTTTTTTGTATTGGAGTTTTATTTACTTAAAATCAATGTAACCTTTAATTTGTGTGTTTTATGTTGCTTGCTGGACAAGATTAAACCTCTTTGACTGGTTTGAATGGATTTTTCTAGTCCAAAATTTAAAATTTCTTATATAGAATTAAATACTTCACCAAATTTAAAAATGTACAATTCAATTCCATGTCTTAAATAGAACATAGTTCGTCACATAAACACATTTTCTACAATAGAACAATAGTATTACAATAGTAATTGACAATTCGGAAAAAAAAAACAATTGAACGTTATTATCGTAACCTAATTACTTGCTTTTATAATTTAAATATTGAACAAAATTCCGCACTTTCACTGCAAAAAGAAAAGAAAATCTCTTAACCTAGTAAAAATTAATAGATATATAATAAATATAGTATATCATAAATAAATCTGTTAACACAAAAACGCTTTTTTGCTAGGATGCTCACGAAGGTGAAGTATATGCTGTGAAATGGAGCACAGATCGCCTTCTAGCCACTGGTGGTGCTGATAGAAAAGTTCGACTGTGGGATGTCTCGAAAGGTAAACGAGCCAAATCATCTCTTGTAAATTATTCATGGCAATTGTTTCTGACTTCAAAGGTACTCCCGATAGTCGTGGCGTTCTTCAGGGTAGCAACGCGGGTGTGATGTCGGTGGATTTCGACAGCACCGGTTCATTACTTCTTGGTGCCTCCAACGACTTCGCTAGCCGTGTATGGTCAGTCGTGGATCAACGATTAAAGGTAGGCCCTAGTATATAATTTAGTTGTCATGATTTTCTTTTATGTGTACCGGATTTATTAATTAATAAGCGTGATTTCATAATTGTATCTTCCAAAGTTTAAAATGCACTGCAAACAAGGCGAAAGGAAGCGAAACCGAATGCGAATTTCTGCTTCGTTGCTCCGTTAGCGAAATTGAGTTGGCACTGATTGTGAGCCAACAAACGTTTTGTAAGACGCGAGGTCAGCTGGAAAAGTTGAGAAGTCTTTGTTTGCGTTTTAAGCGTGATTACCCCGCGTTTACTAATTACTACTCAGGTTTGAGTATTCAATGATAGCAGGACTTAATTATCATTAATGGTAACTGTGTGTATTGAGATCATTATCGGGTATTTTAATTATGTGATTATCATGTTTGTATTAGAATTAGTTTCAGTGTTTCGATTTTTTGTGCAATTAGGCGCAATTTCTACGGTTTTAAATTTGCTCGTAAATTCAATGAAATCTTAGGTTTTTAAAAAATTAATCCTGGGCGGTCATCGCCACTAACACTCCGACCAACTTTGATCTATAGTGCAAATCTTAGGTTACTTATCCTATTTTACGTGATTAGATTAGGCATGATTGTTTAAGTTTGCGGTTAGGTGAAGTAGTTAAACGAGAAGAAATTACTATAGGATAAGTGCATAAATGTGTAGCGTAAATATGCGAGGTTAAGTTAGGTTAGGGATAAAATTAATTGAGGTTATGAGATACGATGAAGTGAGAGGGAAATTGTGATGTTGGGTTAAGTGAGGTTGCGTAAATATGAAGAGTTATTAAGAAAAAGCTACTCTTACACCTAGGTTATGTTAGGTGATGTGACTATGTTGGATGAGTTGGTGTCCTAATTTAATTCCTAGATTGATTGATAACATTGCCATGCGTTTGGTTTTGGTGAGATAAAGTAAATTGAGCTGGTGGTGATAAGTTAATGTTAGCAAATGTTAATGTTGTTAGATGTAATAAGGTTGCATATGCAATATGATTGAGTCAGTTTTGGTTAGGTGAGGTGAGTTGAGGTAATATGTTCCGAAAAAGTTAGGTTATATAGAGCGATGTTATATTAGTGAAATTTTTGTTAACTTTGAAATTATATAAACTTAGATGGAAGTGGGTGAGATTAACCTTTAGTTAAGTGAATTTAGATTAGATGGGGTTTGGTTAGGTAAGAATTGCCTACATGAGACTAGGCTATAACAAGTTAGACTACGATTGTTTATAGCCTAAGTGTAAATTTACACTTTGAGTTTACGGACGTTAGAGTCCCAGCTCACAGTGAAATGGTAGTTATTGAATTGTTAGTTACCAGATGATTGATTGCGCCTTGAATGTTCAGACGCGCTTAGCTAATTTCGTTGATAAAAGGCATGAATTAAGATAATGCAAGCATCTTTCGCAAATTGCGCCCGGCAAAAATGCCGGAACCTGTTCGCAAACAGCGCACAGTTTTCGCTCGACTATTCGATCCATTCGTGTGCAAATCTGCACTTGCTCGTGCGCTTGTAATTTTGAGGGTTGCCAAGTTCTTCCAGCTTTTATAAAGCAACCTAGATTGTTAATGGCTTCTCTAAAACCCAAATCAACTTGAGACTGTTGTGCGTCAAGTTCTAAACTTCATTTTGATAATTTTGCTATGAAACCAAAGTTATTATTGGCTTTTCTCAGAAAGTTGAAAGTCCGAGATAGGTATGGCAACCCTCTTCGAGTGCATTTTCGCATGGATTTCATAAGCATGCCACGAAAGAGCGAAAGATGCGCGTTGCGCACAGGAGAAGATGTTTGCCGGTGTTGCGGGCCGAACGACATGCTCGGTGTCTGCGTGCGCCTATAATAAATAATGGACGCCCATTCGTTTCCGTGATCACCCTTTTTGATATAATAATCGGCCATCAGTAGATATAAATTCGTGCCCGACGGCGGTCGTCGCAGAGGCAAACACACGCTTGTGAGCAGGTATCAGCTTTCCGAATGATAAAATGCCATTCGATGCCATGTTTGGTGGCGGTGGATTCATTCGGTTAGGGAAAAATGCGGAAAACGCATTTTTTCACTTAGCCACACAGGACATTTTTGAATATTTTTGCTCATCCTAACATTTTGAAATTGGTCAGTAATTATACAAATACATCAGATAGTAACTGGACTGATATTTTTACTTTATCATGTGGAGTTTTCTTTTTATTACATCTCTCAGAAAAGTTTGTTTTCTTGGTATACTTTTTTGAAAATTAACTCTTGCTCTTCAGTTACTCGAATCGTCCCGCCTTAAGTGTGTTAAGAGGCAAAACTGTGTTCAAGAAGTTGCCTAGATTTCCCAGTAACTATGCAAGTTCATTAGTCTTTGTTATATTTAAACCTCATAAATAAGATATACGGAAATTGTTTAATTTTAAATTTTAAATAAAATTAAACAATAGTTATCGAATATTTGAAAATTAAAGAATTTACCAGCAATCGCATGTTTAAAATATTTAACTAACCCGCTCATGTTCAGAATAATGATGAATTTCGCAATTGATATATTTATAGGACTGCAAATTAGATCGAAATTGCATATATTTCAATTAGTACATTATAATAATTATTTCGACTTTTATATAT
>WSZQ02068183.1:11349-25015 GCA_019419845.2 Weissflogia rhopalogaster
TGATATAAAATTGCGCATAGCATACTAACATTGAATTGAAGATATATTTGTATGATTTGGTTTGAAAATACTGAATTAATTCATCACACAACGAATAATCCCCCGTAATCCCAAATTACGAGCACAAACACTTCAATCTCGCTTTGCAATTCAAAATTACAAGGTATTTCAGTCTGTTCCGCAGTGGAAATTACAATCTTCGAAGGCTGCAGAAAAAGTTGCGACACTTTCATCAGGCACATTTCACAAACGCGCAATATTTTTATTTCTGTTTTTCCCAGCCGCCGCGACGCGGTCTTAATTCGGAAATCCTCCCACCACAGCATGGAATTCGCATAAAATTTCCTCTTAGCAGGATTACACTCGGATTAGCACAGTATTTACATTGGTTCTAAGTGCGCGTAATGCATTGCAATGAACGTGAGCGACCGCGACGCCGACGCGCGTGCAATGATTTAAATTTCATCATTCTCATATTTCTCACCCGGCGAATGCTTAAATTTGCGTTTTCTAGCAAAATATCTTTGTGAATATGTCCGTTTAAGGCTTTATTTTATGCCGGCGATGTCGAAGTGACTGTGATGAAGAAATATTTTTAGAAGCGTAAATATTTGCGTGTTTATAGATTGATGGCAAAGATTACACTGGTTTTGATTTGCGTCGCGACGCTGATCTGGAATGGGAGTTTGGCGGGCAGTATGCAACGGATGTTTTCACTGATTACGCTGTGCAGACGATTGAAAAGAATAACGGCAAGCCGTTTTTTATCATGATGTCGCATTTGGCTGTACATGTGGGGAATGAGGGGAAGTATCTGGAAGCTCCTCAGGAAACAGTGAATAAATTTCGGCATATTGTTGATTCGAATAGGAGGACTTATGCAGGTAAATGTAAAAAAGAATCTTAGTAATATACCGGTTCCGCTCTCTCCATACTGATGAAGATAGCATTAACACTAACAATTCCATTTGTTGTTACACTAGCAAACCTGTAACATATTCTATACCTGCTAAGTTCGTATCAATTCCGAGTTAAACCCTAATAATTATGTTTCCCTATTCCCAATGATCGTTCTATTTTCAATTCGATTACCAGGTCCAATTTCAGTTCTGCTCCTAGTTCCAATCCTTATCGAGACAAGTAATCATTCAGTTCTGCTTCTAATACCAAGAACAGTGCTAGTTCTAACCTTAGAAACAGCTTAGGAACAGGATGGTAGGTTGTTCCATTTTTAAAAAAAGGTCTACAAATAAATTCGAATAAAGTTGCACATTCAGTTCCATTTTGGACCCAAGAAACATTTTAGATCCATTTCCAGTTCGATGAAACGTCTCAGTTTCAATCCAACAGGTCCTGTTTCGAACAGCTTGCCTGCTGACAACATCAACCTTAGACGAAAACACCGAAGGTTTTTTTTATTTTTGCAAGACGCGAACTACCCGTTCGTTGACAGTGATGATTGAGCTGCGGAAAGATGGTGACTAACTTTATTTATACAAATGTTACAACACCTCGACTGAGGTTCATTCCGCCAACTTCCCACAAAATACATCCCAACTTCGTACATCCATTTTTCTGACCTACCCTCGGTCAATCCGAGCACATTCCGTTTAACACTCGTTCTCTCTCAAGATCTACAAGGTGATTCACGAAACGCTACCCTTTGGCCCGGCTTTGCCAAAACATCGGCGATGCACATTTCGTCACTCTTAAGTCTAACCTACCCAATCAGCGGGAGGTTGTTTATGATAAGATGCTAACACCGGACGTGCTTAAACAATTCACCATCGGATCGGCTACGCTTTCCAAAACCGCCCAAATTGCCAAATGTGCACGACGTTTTATATCTTTCAATTGCAGTCTTGTTGCCCAAAAATCTACCTTTTCTCTCCCATATCCAATCTGTCTATTGACCTGTATAAAAGCTTAGGAAATAATCAACGACCGTGTACAGCGGTTCTAATACTAAATAATTCTAATGACCAGTGTCAATCCCACAACCAATTCCAATTGCAATTCCAATTCTAGCCTCAACAAGGGTTTAAGATCCGATTCCAATTCTGAGAACAGCGCCAGATTGAAACCCAGTAGCAGCTACAATTGTTCCAATTCTAATAATAGATCTTGTTTTAAAAGTTCCAATTACATTAATTCCATGTTCCAGTAGTCTTGACATGTGTTTCAGTTTCTATTCTCACTCCAATTACATCTCCAAAAGTAACACAAGCAACCATCCTGCTATTCCTCAGGTCCGATCCTTTCTAGGTCCGATTCCTTGATTAGTTATATTTCTAGGACCATCCGCTACTAGTCATTCAAATTCTAACTTCACACTCAAATAGATTAAACTAAATAAGAATGCTTCAATTCATATCTCTTTAGCCATGGTATCAAAACTTGATGACAGCATGGGAACAATAATGTCCGCCCTGTCCAAAAAGAACCTCCTTGAAAACACCGTCATCGTCTTTCTAAGCGACAATGGAGCACCTTCAGTTGGCCATACTCATAACTGGGGATCAAATTTCCCACTCCGTGGCATCAAATCAACACTATGGGAGGGTGGAATCCGCAGTGTAGCATTCGCCTGGAGCCCACTCTTTGTACAAACCGGGAGAGTCTCTTTAGAAATAATGCATATAACAGATTGGCTGCCCACACTTTTCACAGCTGCTGGAGGCGACCTCGGGCTGTTGGAACAAGACCTAGATGGTGTTGACCAATGGAGCAGCCTACAATACGACCTCCCTTCACCCCGTGATGATATTCTGATTAATATAGACGAAATCACCCGAAATGCTGCGTTGAGATTTAATAATTGGAAGCTGATAGTCGGCACAACCAGCAAGGGAGACTTTGACACATATTTCGGGGAATCCGGAAGGAGGAACATCGAGGAACAGGCGTACAACACCTCGGCGGTTGCGGACAGTCCAGCAGCAGCTGCGATCAAACAAGTAACATACTCACCACTCTCTGAAAACGAATACATTGCGGCGCGACGTCAAGCGACTTTGAAGTGTCTCAGTCCCAAGGCAAAGCGTACACCCTGCAATCCCTCGGGTGAGTTCAAACTTTACTCTCCAAAGGCACAACTTTCAAAGCCTTCATGAAATATGACCCATGACCTTCTCACATTGCTCTCTCACACTCTCTCTATCTTCCTCATTTACCTCACCTATCTCTATCTACCACAACCTCTATCTACTCCATCTACCTCTCTCTAAGTAATTTACTTCACTCGGCCACCACAAGTAACCTATAAATATGTATAGATAGTAGGGTTAATTTCAATATTTGGAGGTTATGACTTCGTAACTTCGTAATTATGGTTATGTTTCATTTTGTGCAGGTGGCGAGGTGTGTCTCTTTGATATACGCATCGATCCATGCGAGGAGAACAATTTAGCGAGTTTCCTGCCATCGGTAGTGCGACGGATGAAGCGAGCAATGGTTGACTATCGCACCGGGATGGTTCCACAACAGACGCAAACCGTGGACATCGACAAGGCCGATCCCGAACTTTTCCAATTCGCGTGGAACCCGTGGCTGGATTGTGCGGACGCGACTTGCAAAGCCTAATTGAATATTTATTTAAATTTTCTGCGAATTGCCGGCACCTCCACGCCGATTGTTTGCTTTCAGCGGCATGTGAAGAAAATTGGAAAGTTTGCCAACACAATCACAATCACAACAAGCACCCGAAGCACCCGAATAAGCGTCCCGTCGATAGGAAAACGATGCGAAATTTGCTTCGAAATGAATCTCATACATATTTATTAATATTTTTTGTACCATATTAATTTAGTTTTAAGAATGTTTAATCCTTTTTTGAATATATGTTTCATAAATCATCAATTTGGGCTTTTCCTAATTATCAATTTCTGATTCAATCTTACAATTAGAAAGGAGATTCTAGCCTTTGCTAAGGTAATCTCCGTTATTGGCCCATAGTATTGATCCATGCACAATAGATCAAAGCTGGTCGTGGTGCTAGTGGCGTCTAACTGCCCAGGATTAATTTAAAAAAAACATCTACCAAACATCAGTTTGCAAACATGCATTGCTCTGGGGTTTGGTGGGGTCGGTTTTAAACTATCCTCAAAATGACTGCCACCTTCTTCCTTCCCCAAGACTACAATTTTCCTACACAATTTTCTTCTATTCTCATCTGTCGCACACATACTTTATTCATTCCCATGCATTCCTTATTAACATGCTCCCAGGTATCCTTACCATCATCTTTTATATTTAATCATCTCTTATATGCTTCGTACCCTCATCTCGCTCTTGTCATGTATTCCTCCTTTGCTTTACTCAACCATATGTTCCCAGATAGCCATCTATACAGTACCTGGGCGAGTTTATAATCGTAATTACCCAAACTGCCATTAATTATAGCTTTGTAACGCACTTGGTAAATCGCGGCACAAATAAATGTATAAAACAATATTAACGTAAGTAAAAAAAAAGAAGATCCGACCTGATAGCTGTCCACGTCGTAGTAGACACACGATGTGAAAAATGGCGACACGAAGTGGTAAATCCGCTAAAACTTATGTATACTTTATTTCATAGATAAACAAACTATTCAGAAAGTATTATTGCTTAAAGTAGGTACAAATGGTATATATTCTCTTATTTTAGACAAAACATTGTCAACAGCAAACCACAGGACTGTATAACCTTCATTAACACCATGTACTGTATTATCAATACGATTTTTCACGACTTTTATCGAAGAATTAATTACAGAAGATACTTTATCTCCTATATATAATCCATTTGAAAATTCCAACATCAAAACAAGGATAATGACTGTAGACATCTTGAAATATATATGTTATAATAAAATACATACCAAATATTATATTTGTTTTTTTCGAACTCTTAAAACTGAAAATACTCACGTTCATATTGAAATTCAGGACACCTTGACGAATAAAACAGTAACATAGGACGAGCACATATTTTTATAAATGTACTTTATGTTTGTTAACCTTAGAATATTGAAATATTTGTGTTATCTGTTAAAGTAAGTATAATTACAGTTAGTCATTGGCTTAATATGCTAGCATCACTTACATTTCAAAAATAATGAAATATTTCAGTTATTTTAAAGCACAACATTTTTTTTGAAAACTAACAGACATGAAAAACAACGACATTAAAGGACAAGGGTAGATTGTTGAATAAATAAGAATCGATCGTTATCAATAAATTATCAATAGCTACAGACACTGCTAATGAAGATATACTTATCTTTGATACATTAAATATTTACTATCACGGTGGCGGCGCGGCGGTATCCAGAAGATTAATGGCCTCTAGAGTTTTAAATCAGCTTCAAATTCTCATAAAACGGCTCATTTTAACAGCAACACAAAAAAGGAGTTTTGTCGTAAAGGAATTGAAATAAATTTGATACTATGAGAATGTAGAAGAGTTGGGGATCATTTTGTTTGTTTCATCCTCATCGCTTCATATTTAGTGTTGAGAATCGTTGGCATATTTACGAGGCATGTTTCAATTTTTCGATCTAACCAATAAGTCTGAAACTAGCTTAAGTCATAAATCCCATAAACATACGTCGTAAATAAAAATTTCGTAGTTTGAAATGTGCAATAAAGGGGACAGAATGTTTCCAGAAACTGACCGCGGTATTAAATGATTAATATTCGATGGGAGAGCGACACGCTGGACAATGTCTTGTACCAGGCATATCTTTCTTAGGGGTTGGAACATCACCTATCTCGTTTTTATACCTAAGATATGACAAAGAAACCCCGAAGGCGTCGACGACGCGCATTGCCAGCTGTGACGCGCTAACGAAGCGCTGACGTAACAAGTTCAGCTCGGACGAAGGGACGAACTGTCCAATACCGGGTGGTTGTGAAAGTGAGAGCGACAGACATTCTCTCTGATTTAATAGCGCGGCCAGGTAGAAAAACCGGGTTTGCAACACCCAGTGCATAAATTATTTTTTCGGTGTTGTAAACGATTAACTTAACAATGAAGGCGCGGTCAACCGTACTTGAAAAGTCAAGAGTGGCAATAAAGGTTTCGGGGTTTCGGGGAAGAGTCGAGCTATATTAGCGCCGAGTTGTAGTAGATATAAAGCAATGTACATCAATGAATCGGCATTGCCGCGAATAAGGTGATATTATGCTTGGTTGTGTGTTTCTTAGTAACATGTTACGTGGTATGCACTTGCAAAACATCAACACGTCGAATGTAAATCAAACACTTCAAAACTAAACTTTATCAAATTATAAATTCCTATATCGACCCAACCCAAATTAGCGTTTTTTTTCCGTGCCGTCGGGTCGCGTACGGCGATATCTGTTTTCTTTTTACCTAAAGTTTTGGGGAGACCTCCCATCATGTTAGCGGCCGATAGATATGCTTAGGAAGAGATCAGTTTATATTGACGGAAACACGTACCAAATTACAAAATTAAATTCAAACATCCATTCATTCATTCGACGGGAAAACCCCTAATTTATATTGCTTTACAATTCATTTAATACTTTCGTCGCGTTAGGGCCTACGCTCTTTACGATAGCTGCGAAAGTATTGAATGAATTTACGATTGCAAATTTTACGACTTGTGTTTGCGTAGATATATACTAATCTGCTGCTAAGCATATCTATCGCCGCTCTGCGCGTCAGGTTGCACGCACCCGAAAAAACGCTAATTTGTATTGGGTAAAAAATATTAAATAGAGCTACTTAATAAATCGATCAGTGTTTGATGTCAGTGCATCGATGTACATTGCTTTATATCTAGTATAGCTCGACGTCACGCTAGCGTTTTATGCAGAGAGATCATCTGCGCTTCGTTGGGTTGCATTCGTATAGCAGTCGTAAAACCGCTCATAAACTTCGATCTCGAAGAAAGTCAAGTGGTGCTATTAAATGCTTTGTTGGCTTTGTTACCATTGTTGGTTCGGGAGAATGCGCACCACTCCTTTCAAGAAAATACATTTTTCATGCCATTGAAACTATCACGTCCGGTCGAAGTGGTAAATCCTTAGAATTTAAATACAATTTGAAAAATCTTGAGCAAAAGTACTCTTCGAAAATTGCAAAAATAGCGACCGACCGCTATGAGCACAAATCGATCATTTTTATATCACATAAGTTTTTAATCTACACGAAAAAAATGCAGACACTTTTTACTTAAAATATATGAATTTTATTAATAATAAGATATAACCCACTACTCCGTAACTTAAAAAAAAATAATTATGGTTACTGTAAATAATTCTGCCTCGTTCCTATTATTTAGCTTATCATACCAAACTACCACTAATACGTCAATGTAAAACTTGATAAAACCTAATTATGCCAACATATAGTTACAACAATTTACAGCAGACAAAAGTATTTCTACCACGTATTAGCGTTGATAACAATGTATTCGACATATATCTACAGCGTATAAATACTGGATTACTGTTGCAAATTTCAACAGAACATATTTGAACACACTAAAAAATGAAGGTACATATACATTGCTGATTGTATTATTTTTTTATTACTCTTTCTTTTACTCTCTATTTTCAGTTCTTATTGACTTTCTTGTTGGTTATTTTATGCGTAACTTCAATTTATGGTCTAACGACTTATGGATTCAGGCTAAGCAAACCAGACCATGCCCCTAAACCGGAATTGATACCTAATAATAATACTTCAGGAGCAAGTAAGTTTTTTTAGTATCTTACTATACCCACCTACGGTTTTATATATGAATTATTTTCTAGTTCCTAATGATTATGGAGGCGTTGCCTTTTATGGATGAGATATTAAGAAAATAACATGTACTGAAAGGAAGGATAAATGTATATATTGTAATTTTTATAGTACAAATATAAAATGTTGTTAGAGTTGCACTAGTTACGAGAAAAAAATAAAAACTTTTTTGTGGTATAGTTTTAAGTATATTAAATATTCAGCTATCAACATGATATAAGTGGTGAAGTATTCCTCAACTCTCCTACTTCAATCTGATATTAATATTATCCCGATCCATTCATGATAAGTTAGTCATTTTTTGGAGTTTTAATAGACATATTTGTTTGAAAATCTCGTTTTCAAATTCAGTGTTTATTTTCCATCTTTATCTCGGGGGTAGTTGTCATATGTATCAAAATTGTCCTTATCTCATGTACTTTTATGCACTATAAATAAATTCCTGATTATTGTATTGGAAGTTTCAATTTCGTCGGATTTGTAATTGAAAGCATGGTTTCATTCGCGCCCGCGTCGAACGCCCGTTCGATTTGCTCATTTTAAGGCGTAGTTTAAAATATATTTTAAGTATATTAAATATTAAGCTATCAACATGAAATATATGGTAAAATATTCCTCAACTTTTCTACTTATGTTAATATTACCATGATTCGTTCATGATAAGTCAGTTATTTATGGAGTTTTAAGAGACATACTGTATTGAAAACCTCGTTTTCAAGTTCAATGTTGGTTTTCCACCCTTATCCGTTCTCGGAGGTAGTTGACAAATATATTAACTTATTCCTTATTTCATGTACTTTCATACGGCGTAAACGTGTTCCTGATTATTGTACTGGGAATTTCGATTTCGCCGGATATATAATTGAAAATATGTTCAATATGTTCAATTTTGTTCAATCGGACCCACAGTGCAATATGAAATGATATACTATTTGTCGAATTCATTTTGACATATATACATTATTTATAACTAAATGTCACCACATCGATGAATTGCCTGACGACAACTTGTCATTCCATTGGTAGTTTTTCGATGTTTTCCTTTACAATACCAAAAAAACATTATGTAAATTACAGTACTAGATAATATATAAAATAGTTCATGAAAACAGAATGTTGTAACTTCTTGGCAATAGATTAGATAAAGTTGTAACCCAGTAAGCCACATGAACATGTTGCAAAAAATTCTTTCAAATGCATATAAATACTGCGATCAAAATGTAAAAAATCCAAACTGTCTTTACGTTCACCAATCATGCGAGTAAGCAAATAACTAAAAGTATTAAATATATTTCTAATGAATATTTTAAATAGTTTTTAAGCTTGTTATTAGTTATACTTAGTATTGCTACAGCAATTTATGCTGTGAGTTATGGTTATAAAACTAAATCTGATAATGAGGATGATGCAAATCACATTAGTAATTCTACACCTCCACCAAATATAGCAAATCGCCGTAAGTTTTTACATTATTTATGATTTTTTTACTTCACTTGATATGCTTATTTTCTAATGGATAATTTATATTCAAGATTATGGGTATGGAGGTTATGGATATTAGAATATTCATTCTGATATGGACATATTGACGTATTTTTGATCGCAATATATTTGTCGAAAATAAAATATACATTGCTATGATGAGTGCTTTTTTTATTTACCGAGCATTGACTACTATTGGCACTATGTCTATTCAATCTTTTTTGCATGTAATTAGTCATATTAGGGGCTAAGACTATTGATAAGAAGAATAATTCACTTAACTGTGTTAACTGTTATTTTAAATAATATAAGTTTACTAAATTCCATTTAAAATGTATTATTCCTGATACATCTAATATAGATAATAAGAAATGCATAATAAATGTAAAACTTCTAAAAAAATAAAGCAACGTATTTGGTGAAAATGAGAAAATAATTCAAATTAGGCATGAAATATTTAAGTTTTCTTTTTTAAGTTTTCCTATAAATAGAGAGTCGAAATAAAGTAAGACACAGTGAAATATCTATCACAGTGAAATCATGAAGGTAACGTTTCAACATTATAAAGTTTTTAGATTCATATGTTTTAAATTTATGATTTTTATAGTTTGTCTGTTTCTTGTTGGTTGTCCTGTGCATCACCTCCATTTATGGTGTAACACGTAAGTCCAAGAAATACCCTTTATTAATGAAACTAAATTAATAATTGATCAAAGTACTGATATAGTAAGTAACTTTTATTGGCATTACATTGAACCTTTCATAATTCAATTAAATATTACACTTTAAAATGTAACTAAACACTTAACACACTTATTAAATTAAATGAAAACAATAACAAAACCAACTTAATGAGAAAAACTCTCCACACCGTCCTATGGGGTTGCCCCCTTCTCCTTGTTCTCGCTCCGCCGTCTACTTCAACCACTCCTTTCTTTTCGTCAGGGCCTGAAATGTTGCCACCCCCCCCCCCTTGTCCCATGTATCCTGGCCCATTCCACAAAGTATACACCTGACATACTCTCCCCCCATCCATACTCTTCTCTCTTCTCTTAACTAGTAGTTTTTCTTACACACTTATTTTCTTGCTTCCTATATACTCTGGTTCTCTGCCAATTGTTTGAATACCACTATATACAGGGTTATAGGTATTCTCACTAATTTTACCTTGTCTTTCTTGTTCTTCTATCTCTCCTTGTCTCCTACAAACATTTATCTCCATTGAACCTGCGTAGAGCATACGGTTAACTTCTTCTCCTGAAAAGCCTAGAGCCTCATATGATTTCTTCCTCCCTTTCATCCATTCACACCCCCATTTCCTTGCACACCATTCCCAAACATTCTTAACCAGTCTATCGTACCCCATTCTGTGAGTACTGATATATTGATAGTAAATTGACGTTTTCGATCTATTTACATTGTACTAAACTCTTTATAACAATAGGTGGTGTCACAAGTGGACCCATTCTTGATGCCGTAAGAAAACCACGTAAGTTTTTAACCTTAATAATAAGAAATAAAAGTGCTCCTCTACCACTAGACTAGACTAGACTAAGAGGACTGCTTCCCAACCTTTTGCGACATGCCCCATATTAGCCTTTTTATATACTGGGTGAGTTTTTTAACGTGGAAACGATAAATATGCCCTCCACGAAAATATTGTAGGTAATCAAAAAGTAACCATTCTATGGTGGAAATATGATCGTGGTATACTCAGCCACTAAATTTAATAAGCATTTCGAAAGGCAATAACAAATAATAGTCTGAAATTTAAGTCTTCTAATGAAAATTATATAATACAAATTAAAATATTTTGTATTTTTATTTTTAATTGTAGGCGCTATCACCGATGCACCACATGAGATAACAAATCGTAAGTGTTGAACTACAGCATTAAGAAATATAAATCTGAAGCCTAAGTCTCATAATGACAATTATATACTGAAATTTATATTATTCTGTGTTTCTATTTATTATTATAGGTGATGTCTCCCATGTGACAAATGAGAATACAAATCGTAAGTTATTTTTAATTATAGCATAGTATTTGTTTTGAATATTATATATCATTTAAATTCTTGCCAGATGCCAATAGTGATGATGTCAGGAAGCCTAGGTGCGTGTTCCCGCCTTTTTGCCCGCTTTAAGCGCCATCTGTGCCCGAAGACGATAAACCACAACTCATGGTTGCCCATGGGAGTAATTACATATCGCCCGGCTTGAATAAATAGTTATAAAAACAATACAATTGGTTTTTAGGTTATAATTGTTTCACATGACAAAAATTTATTCTTGTATTCTTCACTAATGTTTGAAATATCGTCGTATGCATTGATTTTATCGATAACATTACTCGTTTTCCGAATGGCCACTCGTAAAATTAACTTTGTACATTTTTAAAATACAATAAAATAATCTAATGTGTGTATTGCATGTATGTTAAATATTTCCTATTCCAATCCTTTTTTGGTACTGGCACAGGGTGAAAAAACATCCGCCGAAATCATAATCATCCAGACATAAACATCCCGAAAGCGTCGAAATCGTCACCGCGTTTGGCGAACAAAGGAATTATCGCGTCATCACCTTCATCTGTGATGCCCTCCTGGGTATATATTGGCGACCAATTCCCTACAATCGACATTTAGTCCGAAAGTACGTCATTGACAGTCTTCAGTACTCAGTCCGTCATCACCTGCGAGTCCGATATCATCAGCAGCCACCAGCAAGTCCGCCGCCATCAGCTAATCCGTCGCCAGAATCCGTCAACGGCAGGCTTCACCTGCGAGTTCATCTTCGCCTGCCTGTATCTCCACATTATCTCTTTTATTGTGGCACAAACAATCCCATAAAACACATAACACTTAAATTTTAACGAATGAACACTTTTACATTTGAGAAAATTAGTTAAACCGTTTCAGCTTAATCATAAAACAATTTAAATCGAAAATAAGGTGTTTGTGTTAAACACAAGTCGTATTATAGCATTCAATTGTTTCACCTTAAACTTTAAACTTTTGGCAGATTTGGCAAACAAGTGAATTCGAGAGAGTAGCGCACCAGCCACTCGACATCAATCGGTGCGGATCGGAAGGATGTTAAAGGATTTGAATAAAGCTGACGCGAATAACTCAAGCACCATTCACGCTCGCGTTCAACCGCGCGCTGGCCCACTCGGCGTGTCACGTGTGACTACTGTCCTTGCTTGATTCCTTACCCATCCATCCGGTCGTTTTCCGTCATTCCGCTTCCGTTTTGTCTTCTTACCAGGAAAACTCCGTCCCAATATCGACGAGTTTTGTTATTTAATTACGTCCTGTTCTCCTCATTTTTAACCCCCATTTTCCTCCATCACATATATTATTCAATAAACTTTCCACTCGCCGGCGCGCCGATAATTTCATCAATTATGAAAACTTTAAACTCACCGCTTTAAAATTTCCCTCGCGACGGCTAGAGGCGAAAAGAAAAAGTGCTCGTCACTGCCAATTCAATTGCAATGATTTGAGTTTTACGGTGATTTAAGTGAACATTTTTAGGTATACATTCGGTATATACTTTTCGTGTTCTTGTTAAAAGGTAGCAGTATCTCCAAAGACAAGTGAAAAATCGTTTTATTCTCTTATTGAAATTTCCTTTTTCCCCAGCGAATTTCCGTCTGACGTTGCGACGTTTAAAACGCAGCTTCCGGTGAGGTGGTTGAACATGGGAGTAGTTGCCGAAGGAGTTGAGATAAAAGCTGCATATTCAACTCTAGCGTCGTCGACTTTGAATTACCATGTCAAACATGCTTTTTCAATTTTGCAAATTTTACTCCTATTCCATTGATTTGAGATTAATATATTCTTTTGTGTCGGAACTTATTGATTCCTTTAGAAAATTAGTTTATGATTATGTTATGTTATTATGATTATTACTCCATTGGACTTTTTAAGTTGAGTCCATAACCTATTGACTGAAACCAATGCTAAACATGTATGATGAAAATTACTATTGTTGCGATCAACATCAAATCCCGCTCCGACGCGGATCTTTTATTTTTCACAATCAGTCACAGTGAGTCAGTCTTAAAATCAATCACTTTTGAGACTTTTTAAAATTAACTTGATTGAAGATGGATATGGCGGTCACTGCAGTTCCCGCACGAAGAATGAACAAATATAAACATCCGCCGAAATCCTAATCATCCAGACATAAACACCGGCCCAATCCGATGTCGCTACTGATGGTCCTTGCTCTGAACTTTTTCTGCATATGGGTTTTTCCGGGGACCGTTATAAGCGAATCGCCCAACCTTCATTCGCGTTTTTATCAGGAGTTCGCGGACGGCGCCGCAAACGCTTGTTGAGTGGGAAGACCAAGTGGTCACTCATCCAACGCCTAGTTACGTCCGACGTTGCTTAACTGCAGTGATCTAATGAGCACCGAG
>WSZQ02068194.1:0-25001 GCA_019419845.2 Weissflogia rhopalogaster
ATATATTGCGAATATAACTTGCAAACATTTCAATCGCTCTCGATCGACCTATTTTTATATGAAGGCCTAGTTTTACACGGTTTGTATTGAGAAATGTCACGAGGTCATGATCATCTGACGAATGCGTTCAGTAAAAAGTGCACAAGTGCAACCAACGCGAATTTTTACTTTACTGACATTTACGCCAGCACATTTCACTTAACACTGCAGATATTTTTATCGTTATTTCCAGTAAGTCATCTTGCAATTCGATAAAAGTCGTAAAAATCTGTATAAAGTGTATTTTATTCAAGCTATGTTAAAATGAAATAAATTTTATTATCGTAAGCGCACTGCGCTAGGAGATTCAATTCATAATACTACGTAGTAAAACGTTATAAAGTAATTTATGAGTTATTCTCTGCGGATGTGTAATTCCTTTGAAATTGATTGGAAACATCTAGAGGATATCCGACTGTCATACAGCAAGTGAATTGTGTTGCTTTGTGATTTCAGGCGTTATTTTCACGTAAATATTTGCTCGAACGACGGGCAGTGATGATTAAAACTGTATACATATAACTGTATTATGGAATGCACCGCTCTGAAGTTAACTACAAAACATAGCTACAAATGATTGTTCGCGTTTCATATGGGATGTGAGTTTTCGAGTGTAGCACCTGTGTTGTACATATGTTACTAAGATCACTCATGTCAATATATATGTGCAAGTCCGGCCCGTGGGGCCGATCAAGTTGATAATTTCACTTTGGAGTATCCATAAGGCAACATAAATGTAGGTCACAAAAAATATTGAATACAAATAAGCATCTCCACGAATTTTGCGTTTTTCTTCGCGTGTCGCTTGTAATTTATACGTTCAAGTGTCAAGTTATGTGCAATCCTTACAAATGTTGATTTTACTTTTATTTTCGAAAATATTGAATACTCTGCTTAACCATTCTCGAAATTTACATGTACGATGAGAAATTACCAGTAAATTTGGAATCATTTGGAATTTAAACTTTCATTATGAGAATTACGCCGAAGACACGATTCAAAACATTCTAGACATGATATACTTTTACTATATTGTAACATTTTGTTATAAAGTTATTGAAAATATTAATTTTTTGTAATGAAACTAGTCCTGTTACATTCAGATATTTTTTGTTAGTTTTTGTGTAATTTTCAAGTGCTACACTCTTCTAGTTTCCAAGATAATGGCATTTTATTTAGGAAAAAGTTCACCTTATGGTCAGTTCCAAATATCATTTTCGCCAATCTTTGATCCGCTCCACAGGCTGCGGAGACTATAGCAAAAATCGCGGACATGCATATTTGCGTTCAGAATTCTTTTTGCAATTTTTAATGACTCTTACACGAGCTTCACTCTTCTTGTTTCCGAGAAAACTGGGCATTTATGTCGCCTTATGGACACTCCTATGTAAAAATATAAACTTTTACTCGTTCCACAGGCCGCGAAGAAACTCGCTAAAATCGCGGATGAGGTCATTTCTACTGACCTGAGTGCTCACAAGTGCTACGTGCTACCCTTCCATAAGAATCGTTAATAAAATTTTGTAGCTAGGTCTTGTAGTTAACTTCAGAGCGGTATAGAATGCAGTGTAATTAAAACGACAATACACAATAATTTTTAACATAACATTGAAATTTAGCTAATATTATGTTAGATTAAGTGCCGTTTTGTGGTTATACAGGAAGAAAAGCTTTATTGAATATGTACCACTTAGATCTGCAAACCCGTTCGGTGAAGTGAACGGGTTATATATTATGAATATAAATACCTCAAAGAATATTCACGTATATATTTTGCTAATAATTCCCCTTTGAGATGTTCTGGATGTTGGCGAATAAGAAAAACTAAATATACAAAACTGGAAAGAAATTTATTACTTTGATGGATTTTTGTATATGTTTGTTTATCTGTTGTTAATCTTCGATATGCATACATGGAAAATGTTTTACGGCATGTCCCATATTTCACTATTTTCGTAAGTTTTCGTTGAATCTTCATCGCAGAATTAACGTTCTAAAGCATCGCTACGCTTTGGGATTTCCGTGCGTTGAGATGTTAACAAATATGGAACTGTGTGAGATTGCAGGATATCAGCCAACGAGTGCGAGCAGTTGTAATTTGTCAATCCCTAGAAGTCTAGAGCCCATCCCGAAAGTTAACCCAAAACGATGTAATAAAGAGTTCATCAAAACTTTTTGCTATATATGTCAATATTCCCGAAGATAAATATATCTTCCTGGTAAACCCAGGGTCTTAAATAAACACTTTAATTGTTCGTTTATGTTATTGACAAAGTTTGGGAAGCGCCCTTTTTGCAGCTTGTCCTTATTTTCAAGCTTCGTAGCTTTGGGCAAATTAAAATTTATTGTCGTTAAAGCCTTAAATATTTGGGCAGGACGCAATGGGACGTCTTTGGCCGTCGCGATGCTGAGGAAACAAAAGGAAAAGTCGCACGCTGGAGCACTTCATAAATTTCCGACCTCGGACGTTGGAAAACGACGCTGAAGATGGGAAACAAAAACAACGCAGCGCGCACAAAACACGAGTGCGTTTGCAAACGTTTTTCTCGAGAAATACTTTCCTTCCGGAATGCTTTTTGCTTCGGCTCGCACAAAAAAAGAAGAGGCATGTCATCTAATGCATTGAATTACTAAGGATATCAATATCCCATTTCGGTCGAGGTTTTCTTGCTCGGTGTATTTTTTTCTTGAGGATGGATTTTGAGGAAGGTTTCATTTATGAATATGTACATTCATTTCGATAAAATGCGAGAGAACGAGTACATCAATTCGACATAGCCTGGGAAAAACATGCGGCATAGAGCCAAGGTTACGCGGAAGCGCTTGCCAAAAATAATTTCGCCTCTTTGTCTCGCGACGCACCCGAATTTATAGCGTCGTGTGGCGCGCAGCGGGTCGCAGAACGCTAATAGATGGACCCCGCGGCATGTGTGACGAAACTGTGTCATGTTCATGGTGAAAAAAACTTGAGTTACCTTCAATCATACTAATCAGCAAACGGCGTAATTTATAATTAGTATCTTAAACCAATGTACATTAATTAATTTACATAGGCCACCCACAAAGCTACGCGTCATCACTTTATTGATACATGATTGATTGAATTTTTGGCAAATGATACGCTTTGGCAATGATCGCATGTTTGCAAAGTTGATGTTGCAATTTTATTGATATGCGTAGTCGTTTTAAGGACTGTTCCATCCTGGTATTAGATACAACAATTTGAAATGCCGTAAAATTGCTCTTACGGATCTCGTATATCTTGACCTGCATGACAAAATGACAAAATATCACGGCCCTACACGAACTACACGGCCCCTCCCTGGAAATTCGATCAAAATAATTTCTAATGGTTAGAGATACATTTTATCACATTTTATGGTCCCTCATCTCAAACTAACCAATGGCCATGGCTACATTGATATTGTAGCGAGTAAGCTGGGACCTAGTCATAGGCACTCTCAACAACCTAGGATGGTTATGGGCGATTGCTATAGTTTATAGAATGTCAATCTTGCAAGTTACTCGCAAATAATACAACAGGATAGAATGAATTCTCCACGAATTGCTGCCGAAACCAGAGACCTTTAAATCCACCACCTATGTACACCACAATGTTATCAATCTGATTGTCACCTTCAATTCTCCGAAATTACTATCCTTCGTATCCCAGAAGCATCATCGAGATATATAACGAGCTTCAGACCTCACCATGGGTCTCAGTATTACAAATCTTGCTTCCTCGATTGCTGTACCTACCAAATCGGTTCTGGCATTGAGTTACTCTGCCGCCGACTTAGAAGAATTCCATTTTCGACGTGTTACTGTGAATCTATATGAATCACCCACAAAGGTTAGTCCCTCTACGTGGTTCTTCACGGTAGTCTTCAAACGCCTGTGCCGGAGTGATCCCAAGTTTCCGCGGCACAGAACGTCCAACATGGACGAATGAGAATAGTTCCCGTAGACCTAGTTAAACCAAAACACCATGAACGCCTGTTCATTTATCCTATGGAATGGCACTTGCAGAGTTTTCACCAATACTTACCTACCTCGCAGCGGCAGTGTTTTCTGCAGAGTTGCCAATCTTCGGAAGCCATTGCCTCAGCGATATACAGGCCCACTCAAAGTGGGCTAAAACAGGCCGCAAAAAAATACTTCTCATCAATAGAACAAACAAATCAAAAAGTGAAATAATACTTTTTAAAGATAGTATAAATAATAATTTATCTTTCCCTCTACATCTCTAACAACAATATTCCGTCCTTATGAAAAACTGTTTTCTCTATTGTGTTATTGAAACTGATACTGCTGTTGGAAGCTTCACAAATGTATTTAATGTGTACAATGCACGTTTCAGTTCACACCATTACCAGGTTTTCTCACTTTTGTCCCCCAACAAGATTTTCCGTAATGAATAACATCATACGTTTTGTACTAAGGCATACATTTTGGGGAAACCCAAAATTGTATATTATATTGCCTAGTTTTATAGTTTTATCTTACAGTTTCATATCTAAGTATGTTTACTTTTTGCTGTCCATTTACGACAGTAGGCGATACTGGTACCTCTTCGTGAAATATATAAATGTGTTACCAAATATTTCACTAGCAATTTACAGACGAAACGGAATGAGCGAAAAAAGTTAATATAAGTAAAACATACTATTTTTTCACGATGGATATGTATGTGCACATAATGAAACCGGAATAGAAAATAGTATATTAAACAACGAACATGTAATGCTAAACAATGTGCATTGCATGCTAGTTGCACACTACTACTACTACTATACTTTTTCTACTACTATTATTGTCTTCTTCTTCGCTGACCGGACATAGGCCAATGGTCTGTCGTTCTTTTTATTTCTGGGTAACCAAGAGCATATTAATTCCCTTTAAGCAGGTTGCTAGCCTCACCCAAGGTGAAGAAGACTTCTATAACGACTACCACGACAACCTGGATCCCGTAAGTGGTAAGCAGCGATCTTACAAACTCGCTCTGCTACTCCGACTATTATATGTGAAAATAATAATGGGTAGATTTAATTTTCTAGTGTGTTTGCTGTCAACCTTTGTGGGTCACGTGCAGGCGTATCAGCCCGCTTCGAATTGGCACGCGTATGCGCTACGACGGACGCAGACGCTGGCAGTAGAGCAACTCATTATCATGAACCCATTATAGAGCTAGAACTAGGCAAGCGCCTAGATCTACATCACCCACCAGTTCCGTTAAGATCAGCCGTAGGTTGTGTAGATCATAACTTAATCTACATTGTTAATATAAATACATTATGCAACATATACATTATGCAACGGGCATAGAAAAAATTAATTATGGATGATCTCGTTTCTGTATGAATACATTCAAACCTTATAGCTCTTACCCCGCTGCATGTTCTAATGTACCTAATCTATTCATCTGCCATGAATTATCGAGCAATTATGAAAGCCTTAATCATATAATTTCTGCTTAGGAAAATTAGTTTGCTCTTTGGAAACGCAGTTTCAAATTAATTGCATTTCCGCGTTTCGCACGCGAAAATGCGCCGCCTAGGCGGCGGATGTAAAACAACGCCAACTATTCTAACACCATGGTGATAACACATTTGTGCATACTTTCCGTTCGCGCGCCAAAACTTTCCGTCCTGATGGCAGCTTCACGAGCGCGAAACTTCGCTAGTTTTTACATCACTAACTTGATTTGCGCGCGCGGTACTTTTACCTCTTCTTCGCTCAAACTTGCATTACATCCGTTTTCTTATTAACTATGAGGAGATGAATGTCGGTGCCAGCGCTGAGTTTTGAACAAATTCACGCAATCTCATAATGAAAATCTGCTGAAGCATCGAGGGAGTGGATCGCGTTAAAATCTGTTTTTCTCAAGTCAACTTCAAAACCGTTGCAATAAATTTCCGTAATTGAGGCGTGGTATATAAATCCTTGACAATTTCCTCGCATTAAATTGTACATCGAAGTATTTTCAGGCCACAGTGATAAACCTACGGGAATATTTCGATCATTTTTCGTCCCTCGTGATATATAAATAGAAACGTTTCATTCGTTTCTTTTTGATATTTTCGAGGTTCGAATGACGATTCTCGTGTTTGAGTTGTGTTAATTTTATTTGCCATGAAATTGACGTGTTTTCCTCGGCTTAAAGTGTGGCACGTCGTATTGTTTCCGGTGGATTTTATGCACATTTTGCAATTAGGCGCAGCATTAAAATGCACTTTGCACGTACGCTTATAAGACGTGCAAGCTTTTGAGTGACGGCCATTGCAATTAATGCATACTATGGCATGGCGGAGGCGCCATCTTGTTCTCGAAAATGTTTAGACGAATACTTTCATTATTTGTTCTTCGTTGTAATGAAAAAGGCATGCTCAATTCACGAGCAAGTTCGGTGCTTTAAATAGATTAAGTTGCACTTGAATTTTTCTATTAATAAGAATCAATTCCAACAGCAATTTAATACACCAGAGCAGTATATGCAAAAATGTATCGATAATATACAGCGTATCGCATTTTTAGTACCTATTTTTCATTTTCACTAAATTTATTCTATAACTGAGGCGATCTAAGACAATTCTTTTAAGTGGTCTCCACTCTCGTGAAATAATACAATCGACTCACAATCAGATTGAATGTGTGTTGGAATGAGGACAACAGTCCCAGTTGAATCTGAAAGAACTGACGTCATTTTAAGTCAAATCACAGGACCAACATTTTTTTCTGTTTGCTAGCTTTTTTCGAAATCAGGAGAGTAAAAAGCAGAAAAAAGCAATTTTATCTGTACGCATGCGATAAAATCGACAGAAGAAATTTGCAATATTCCTGGAGGGAGGGCTGGAGCCCCCTTCGCCGTTTATGGCGACGCCCATAATTTCCTCATGTAATATATTCTGCTAAACATAAATATTGCATTTTGTTTCGGTGTCAGACAAGTTTTGTCAGATACAGGTCAATTTATATTACATAAATATAATATAATGTGCCCAGACCTTTTTCCTAGCGCGGTGAACGCACCGGGTCCCACAAAGGTGTAATTACGACCAACGAGAAAGGTGGACGTATACTGAGTTGGCAGCGCTTTGCGATAGTACACTGAACTGAGTCCTTGAACGTTCAGAAATCAGAAGATTACAGGCAGACAACTACCCGGTGTTGTGTTGTCAAGAAAGGGAACGTAAAGAAGCTGATTCGGCGTTTGGATAACAACTAGGTTTATCAAAAGAAAACCTAAACCTTGTAACCTGTGATTACCGTCCACACACATCCCTCCTCGCGGTATAATCACTTTCTCACAATACTTTTCCAGCTAGAAGTGTGGTTGTTCCCACTCTCACACTATTCCTTTATAATCAGACACGGATACACCTTGACGTTCTCCATCTTATTCCCTGGGGGGCATTCGTTTACATGACTGAGCGCACAGACCGAGCAGCTAAGCAAAGGTACTAGCTCCCAATCAAGAGCTAGCACGTTACCCCTTTTCTGGGTAGCCGTCTGATGGAGATACTAACCCTACTTAACTTAAGCGGGGCACCAGCTCAACGTGTCCCGCCAACCACTTAAATCTCAGGTACTGTCTTGTAGTGACCGCGTCGTCTATACGACGCACAGATGGATAAAACTCTACAATCGCAGTTGCGGAAACTTTAAGTTTAGTAACATCTTATTTCTTCGCTTTCTGATCACCTGGTACATCGTGCGGTACCTTTTGCAACGGCTTTTCTATTAGCCTCATGACTTCTTGAACAATTTCTTCGTCGGCCGCGTCCCCAATGGGTCGTGGTGCTGAACAGGCAGTGCTGGCTAGATTGTATGCTTTCTTACTGACTATGACTTTGGGTGGATATGTGGGAGAGGCAAGATTGGTGTATAGTCGCTTCATGAGTTCGTGGGCGAGATCTACGTAAAAATGTTCGCAATTCCTTCGCAAGGTTGATAAAGTTGTTAGCGACTTCTGAAAATAGAGCAGCGAAAAGAACAATATGAGTGTACACAACCGGGGTAAACCTCTCTTGGAGATATTGTACTACGTTCGCTGACGTCTTCCAATTCGTTAGAGAAAAACAGACGCCTCAATTCTTCTTGCAGCAGCTAAGAAAGAATAGCACCTCCGTTTGAATCAAGTTTCAGTGTATTACATTTTCCAAGCTTTATTTGTATACAACAAAGTTCTTCAAGATCGGCAAATTTACTTTCATTATAAGTCATAATAAAAATTCAGTCAATATAAAACAGAAATAAGTCATATTAGTAATGATGAAATTGATAGAGATCTCGGATCTATGCCCAAGGATAATAATTGTGCCAAGCGGTAAAAATTAAGCCTTAATATTTAATATGACCAATCATCAAATCATTATCATTATATCAATGTTTCGACGAATATAAAAAACTCCTGGCCCGTCCGGGCAGCTTAGCGGGTGGCACCTTGGCGTATCACGCCCAGCTGACGTGGTTCAAGTCCTCGGGGCGGGCATCACACAGTGTGATTCTTTTTCAAACAACTTCACCCACGCACACACACATATGCAAACATACACAAACACACTACTCCAAACTCTCAACTTCAAATACAACATCCAACTTCACACATCACTCTACTAACACCTACACTTCACTGCGAGAACTACTCTCAACCACAACAACAACATATACATCAACAACTCACACCAACCAACAAACAATTATATATAAATATAATTATATAAACACAAACATACTTGTAAATAATAACAATACATAAACATATAAAATAAAAATAAAAACATATCCATGTCGAAAGGACCCACAGAGGTCGATAGACATTAAAATATGTGATATTATTATTAGAAAACTCCCCACAAACATCGGTTAACACTGAACTTTTTTAACTGAACTTTTGAACTATTTTAACTGTATTATGATAATATTCTTTTTAAATTGGAGCTTGGGTTGCTTTAATATTGTCTAATTCAGAGGATATATATTTTTAATTTTCTCCGTCCTCCTTTTTAATAATTTTTCCATAGCACGAGGACCCAAAGTAATCATGTGACGATAATGATGAATAGATAAAGTATCTATACATCCTAATCCGGACCCCAAGAAAGACGTCATACGAAACCCCGTAAGGACTGTCGTAATTCAATGAAATCTGCCGTGGTGAGTCCAGTGTCTTTCCGTATGGAAAGACACTGGTCTCACCATTTTGTCCATTGTTGACCGGTTTCCGCATAAGCAAGGTGATCACAAGTGATTACAGCTAGGGGGTCACCTGATGATTTTATTTAGGCCACAGTTATCCAGCGACGCGCTTGTACATCCTGCGCATGTGTGCCTTTGTTTACAGCGTGTGTTAATTAAGGATACCAGGGTCACATACCAGGATTCGTCTCAATTTCATACGTGTTGTAATAAAATCGATAGAGAAAATAAAATTACAAGATTCCAGGAGGTATATGTCAAGTTTCACATTCATAATTATATAATCATATCATATGGGTTATTGGCTCCTAAGTGGAGCATAGAGCTTCTGAGAACACTCTCCAACGAACTCGATTCTGTGCTATTATATAACTGTTATTTAATTCCAACTTTAAGTCCAACTATTTATTGTTCAAAAATTAATGCAATTTTTGGAATGATTGCAATGGGAAATATCCAGAAAGTCCCATTTTAAGGTAATAATAAAAAGAGTGAATTTAATCACAGTTACCTTAATTTTATTGAGCTTGGAAAGTTCGGTCATAATATATCAAACGAAGAATAATATCCAAGGTTATTTAAGTTTGTAGAGGTGCATCACATTAGGTCCCTTTAATTCATACGAAATCTTAAATGTTAACAATAAGAATAATATTTAATATTAAATAGAACATGCTAAAATTCTTCTCAATTCATCACATTCGTCCCCAAATTGATAGTTATTAAGTATATTAAAATATTTAAGGGCTTTATCGACAGCGAAATAAATATATCGAGATCATACACGATTATTCATGAATACAAATTTATACAGATTACTTTGTTAAATTTAAGGGGTTATGCGAATAATAAAGTTTTTTGTATACAAAATTTATCGCTTCAATTCAATACATTAACTTTATGGAGTTTGTATATATTTACTTTTACCATTTATAACTATTTTTTCGATTCGTTTATTATTCAAAAGCAATATAGGTTTATAAGTCATACTATGAAGAAATAAATCAATAATAGTATGTTGTTCAAAGGAGCATGGAATGGTAACACTTTCCTCGCGAGTATGATAAATTGCAGCACGAGCCTTTGACTGAAATATGTTCATTATACAACAGGAGTAGAAAATAGTATATTGTAGACCAAGCATAGGATGTTATCCGTTTCATAAGAGGAAAGGGCATTCAATGCGAGTTGTACACTATTTCTGCTATTACTACGGGTGAAAATAATAATTTCATTTTTTTGTTTGATTTACCAAGCACCAACTACTATGGTCATAACCTCTATTCAATTATTTTTATTAAAATATTTTATTCAATTATTTTCATTTAGAGAAGAATTCACTTTACTACGCATCCCCACCGAATTTTTTGTTCTTAATTAAAACGATACTGAACTGTGTTCATTATACAATAAGTGTAGAAAAACTATATTAAAATCGGTGGCATAAAAATGACAGTTGATACATTTCAGTGAATTAATCAATAATAATTAATTAATCAATTACAATTAATCTTATGATGCAAAGGAGAAAGTAAAAATAATTTATTGAATGTAAAATCTTTATAAGAAATTTGATCAGCGACATTATTCTGACACACAATTTGCTCTTCAGAATCACTTAAATCCTCATAAAAGCGAAATAAATAGCGCCCAATTTAATTGAAATATACTGAATATTTGTCGTTAGCAAGTGCATGTAGCATTATTAAAATGATTGAAATTTATGATCTCCAAGGCTTGTCCTTGCCGATCCTGCATAGGAACGCGCCTCCTTTCAACACCGATTACAAAAACGTGCCGCCTCGCAACATTTTCTTTCCTATACTTGTGTCCTGCCTTACCCTCGGCTTTTCCGCGTAATAAATTCGTTTAAATCGATATTTCGTAGTCGTAACGCGTGTACAATCCGGCACGCATGATGATTAGATACGATGACATTTTTGAGCGTACCATTTCAGCCAAACCCAAAATTAAATCAAATTTGACTAGAGGCATTAAATGTGAGCGTGGAACAGCCACGGTGTTCCGGGCTTACATTATGTTATTTAATATTGAACCACTTTTAAGCTCTTTGATGTGGCTCCTTCTAGTAAGTACAAGGCGCTAATTGTAACAGCTGTGACTTAAGTCACCGCCAACTGACAGTTCAATAACCAATCGAACGTAAATATTTACGCATCACTTTCGCACAGCGTGGGCGTAGCGCCGCCACCATTACATTTTGATAGTAATAATGTGTTCCTCGACTTATTGTTTCCACTCACAATCAGCATGATGGGATTTTCATGTTTAACGCATGTCTGAATTAAACACGTTTTGTATAAACAACATCATTAAGCTCATAATTACAGAGTATTCCAAAATATACACACTTTCTAAATAATTATGCTTTTCCTACGTGAGACATTAAACAAATGTTTCGAAGGGGTACAAGAAAATTAGATTTCGCTTGAACATTATAATTAGGTGAAATTAACCATTAAGATCGAAAGTGAGGCTAATGCTAAGTAATTTTTTATAAACTGTGGTAAATTATTTTTTGTAAGAAACATAATATTTTCAATATTGTCCGGTTTTCTTTCAATTACCTATTTATGTGGTAGGCGTTGATGGCGAATTCGTCCTTTCCTGACGCAAAGGACAACGCAAGTGGAGTTTTCGAAAACGTATAAAAGCCGTCCTAGCTTAAATCAGTAGATCGCACATCAAAAAATCACACGCAAATTTGCAGGTTGCACACTTTTCCGCCTCCCCCGCGACTTGCCTGTTTCGTCTAATCGAACAATAGCGTGGCGCGCATCGCGTATGCAAGGTGTGCGTTGCGCTGTGCGGTGGCGGCGCGCCGTTGCCCTGCGAACTGGGACCGCAACCGCCTCTCGGGCGGCACGAGGCGTATCGCCTGCGTTATCGGCGTCCTGCGAATCCGCACACACCGCCAACGCCACCTGCCACCAGAGCGACGCATTCGACTTCCCCAGTTCGACGGGAATACTATGCTTTTCACTCATAGTTGGCACCGCGCAACGCAGCAATAATCCTCGAAATAAAAATATGACGTCCCTGCATCGGACAATGCTGATGCACGCATTTTATTCACCAACTGCTTGCCAACAATAACTGAATGTGCATTCCACATATATTACTAATTATATGCAAATAACACTTATTTTAGTAGAAAATCTGTCGCTATATTTATTTTATATTATACCATTTACATATTTTATGGCAGGTATACCCATTTAAGAAATTTTTGTTTTGTTTGGGGGTTTAATAATCTCAACCATCTGCAGAACAGGTTTTTACCACACATACATAACATATATTTTTGGAATGCAAATTACAAATTTCCTTCTTCCCAAAACCCATATTTCTACTTAAATATAAATATAACTAAATATAACAACTATAAAATAAAATAAAACTACGTAATAAACATAATCAAACTTCTCAAAATCCCCATCAATTTCTCTGTAGGATATACTCCTGAGCCTCAGCTTCCTCCTCTTATAGGCTCTCAGCATTGTCACCCCCCTTCCCACCCTCATTCTGCCACCCTTGAACATTCTTACCACAACACCTTACCTTTTTCGCTTTCCAGCGCCCGCATTCATACACTAGATCAGGCCTGGGCAAATGACGGCAAATGGAATTTTGTCTAGCCCGTGAGGAATTGTATATATTATTATAAATAACACAAATATTTGATTTTTGTCTAACTTAAATAAAAAATGTTAGATATAATATTAAACAATATTTATTCATTTATTATAGATTCCTTAGTAAAAACTATTCTTAAAATTAGAAAAAAAAAACTGTTTGGCCCGAGGTCAAATTTACATCTGCAAGGGCCACATTGCAGATGAAACTATTGAACTTATGCTTCCACGTATCTTTCCCACGCATAGGTAAAGGGGGAAAACCCCGGCATTGGAATTCACGGGCCAAACTGGAACGAATACATTGCCGTTGATAAAGCCCCTCCATAACTCAAGCAGAAATCATGTCTATAAAGGCATGTGCCCAGCAGTGCCTTAATAAGCGCTACAAAGGTAAACGCATCTATATCATGACAGGGCAGTGCAAGTGAAGGGTAACTTGGAACTGCAAAAATGTTCTCAAGAAATTGGGGCGAGGCAATAAACTCACAATACGGTGGGTGCTTGCGCACCAAGGTATTGCAGGCAATGCCAAGGCGGACATACTAGCCAAGAAGGCAGCGGAAATCACCATCCATGACCCTGAATTGGATTATCAAGGTCCACAGTGAAAGAATGGATCAAGAATTGGCATCGTGCTAGTCACGAGACCGCCTGGAGGGACAAAGAAGGTCCTAGGCAGGCGAAGAGGCTGCTAGATGTATCACACAATAGAGCCCAAGAAATTATAAAACTGAAGAAAAACCATATTAAGCTAATTGTTAGCCTACTGACAGATCATGGTCTTGTACCACCTAGCCTATATTGGCAAAGGCGACCTCACAAGCTGCAGACTATGTAAGTCGGAGGTGGAAACAACAGAGCACCTACACTGACTTTCTTTGCTAGGCAGCGAGCAGATAAGTCTTGCTGAATTCAAAGGGAAGTCGGTTAAGGAGATTCCAGCCTTTTCTAAGGTGATCTCCGTTATTGACCCATAGTATTGGTCCATGCACAATAGATCAAAGTTGGTCGCAGTGCTAGTGGCGTTGACCGCCCAGGATTAATTGAAAAAAAATCTTCCCCCTTTCCACATAGCACACATTTGACATACCCCTCTCCCATCCATACTTGTAGACCCCGCTCCTATGACCTGCACCTCGCCGTTGCTATCAGTCTCTCTTCCTCCACCCTTAATCGTCTATCCTCTATATAAGCTGTACCCCTGCCAATCGACTGCAGTCGCTGGTAATCAGGGTTGAACCGCACTCAACTGTTCGGTGGTTATATATCTGGGCCCACTTCCTATCACTCGGTGTACCCTATAAGCGGGGTTATATTTACTGTCCCTGATCCTTGTTTGATGAATCTGCTCTTCCACCTCCCTCTTCCTTTACTTCGCCCGCAGTCCCATCACCTGCCCTTTCCAGTAATCTATCTGGATCCATTTCAGCAAGTTTCCACTCACACCTGACTACTCTTCCTACGGATTCCCACGTCACGCTCATACTTTCTGTCCCCTGCAATAGTACATGTGCCGGTGTCGACATCTTCAATCTTATGATATCTTTTAGCTGCCCCCTCCCCCTAACTATTCAGCTTCATAGCCCCACATCTCCATTTCAAAGTTCCGAGTGCCACCCAATTACCTCCCCAAAACGACTCCATCTTGCTTCTACTATCACCAAGCTGCCCTCGGCATATCTTTAACCAAACATTTCAGTTTTTGATGAATAAATTATTGTTTTCACACATACTAGTCGTATAAAACTCTCTCTCTTATTTGTTTTACTTGCAATTTACTGAGCAATGATGTTTACGAACCAATTATAGACATTGTAATATCCCATTTCATAAAATCGATGTTATCCACCTTTACCACGAACGGCAGAATGTAATCTGTACAGGGTTGTCCCAGGTTCCAAACCTGTTGGTAACGCAATTACCTCAAGTAGCTCCGGCAACCACATTAACAACTTTGGTTGTTAGAGAAATCTTTTTCAATCGGGGCCAGGCTAGGAACTTATGATGGTATGATTCTTAGCCATTACATGAAGGCACCCATAACTAGCAGCCTCAGTGGCTGACTGCCATAAGAAACAGGATAAGGAAAATAAAAATTTTCAACGATTAATGTAGCTGAATAAATATAATAAATGAATAAACTAATTTACATCTGAATTCCAGAAAAACACGCCCTTTGTGACTTCTTCTTGCTTATTTAAGGTTCTGCACATTTACTTCCACAAGAATTTAAACTTCCACTGGATATATATGTGGCCCACCATTTCCATGTTAGAGAATTGAATAGGTTGAATATTCGAAACATCTTAAAAAGATATGAAGACAAAAATAAACAAGGCAAGAATTTGATTCAAAAATTGTTTGATTTTTTATCCATAGAATTAAAAAAACAGTAACAAAATGCAAGGTAACGCAAAATGAAATGTTTAAATAATGCCAATAAATTAATACAAAAAGAGATGTTTAGCCAAATTCTCATCGTCAATTTTTCTCGGCGAACGCACGTAAAGGCGACGTTTTTGAGCATCCGCTCGAAGATCGCGCATCAATGTTCCGCAATCTAAGAGTGTTGGAGAGCCAATGACATAGAGAGCGCTCCGAGCTCGTGTAAGCGCAACATTAAGGCGTTGCGAGTCATCAACGAAACTGGTCGCCACTTTCATAACCAGCGATAGGATTACGATATCTTGCTCTTGTCCTTGGAAACTATCCACCGTGAAAGCATGTACAGTCATTTTACTATTAAAACTAGAATCAAACCACAACAATTAAAACATGGAAGCAAAACTAAACCAATAAATAGTATAACTTACTTAAACGTTTCAAGTCTCTTTCGGAACTCATTTTTCTGATCATTGTACGGTGTAAGTATCGTTACACCAAGATTAGACGTCAACCGAAGGCTATTAATCATTTGTAAAATTTTGAGTGCAAGGTCAATTTCATAATGATTCACATAAGTTCTGGTTTTCTGTTCGTCACTTTGCTCCAAGACCAGATATGGAACGAGACGTTTTATATCGTTGCGTACTTGTGACGAATGCGTAAATATTTTCCCGCTGTAAAATTGCTTATTGGGGAACGAACAAATTTCTTTGTGCATTCGATACTGTGTATCTAACATATGGAAAGTGTTCAGATCACCATTACCAATAAGCTTATTTTGCAGTCGACAGAAGAGTGATTGGGAAAAAAGGTATTCTTTTGGAACAATATTACTAAATGCTGGCAGTTGTTGGGAGTCACCAACCAGAATAAATTTCGGTACACCCAACGTTAATGGAAGAAGTGTGTCCGGTTCAGTTGCCTGAGTTGCTTCGTCAATAAGGCAACATTTGAAGTGAAGTTTACTAAAAGAAAAAGAAATTATCACATATCTAGCGGCAACCAATATACCTATCTAGGTATCATAATAGATACCACAGAATCATCCGATAAAGACTGAACACGGTATAACACAACGATACAAACTAATAGCTCTAAATTCCATTCTCTGGTCAAAACTAATATCAAAGCTACACAAACTGCAAATATACAAACCACTATTCCTACCAATAACATTAACTGTACGAAAGCGAAATCTGGAAGTTTATCTTAAGAAACTGCGGTGAGCTTAGAGTCCTCGAAATGGACTACTGGATCAGGTAGAATCTCCAGGATGGAAGATATTTAATTCCTTTTCAATATAATTAGTCATATTAGCAACTAATTATTATAATTAGAAGAATTCATTTTGATCTACAACCGTTGGGATTCTTGTAGTCACCAGTCGGACACCAGGATTGGATGACTTGCACAATATTTTTAAAATCTGGAATACACTTACTGAATCAATCCCTAAATTCAGAGTAAGTGTATTCCAGATTATAAATATTGCACAAGTTGTATAAAGCAATTCCAAAAAACCAGGGGTGAGCACCCTTTTCAGATTGCTCATCCCTGATCGATTGATCAAAATATATCTTACTTACATTCTGTAATTTGGAAATAAATAGGAACTGCCAATGGTACTGCAAATTAAATTCGCTCTCTCAAAAACTAAATCTCTACACTTAGTTTCTTCACGTGTATACTGCTTGAGATAATAATTTCTCACAAAATTCTTCAATTCTCCTTCTTTGTGTTTCAATGTTTTGTCTTCATCCTTACCTAAAACGAACCAAAGCATATTTTCGAAGCAAACTAATTCGCATGAACTTACTTCTCTCCTTTTTACTACGTAGTATATTAACTCCCTCCTCAAGCAGCTTATAGTCATGTTTTAATTGTGGTGAATGAGTAAACAATGTATTCCGCAAATTTCTTGCGACGACCGTATCCACATGAAAACCAGCAACATCGGGAGAAGTCGACGACATTTGTCCTAATCGCAGCATTCGAATAATAATATTATCATTAGGCAATGTCCGGCGGACAAAATTTACTCTTCGTATTAGGTTATCAACAGCAGCATTAGTTTGTGCTAGAAGCAGGACAGCTTCATGTTTATCAAGCCTCTTAAGTAGATTCAGCACAATGTTAACGATAAGATCCGATTTCCCAGTGCCTGGTGGTCCTTGAACGAGGAAAAATCTCGATTGAACCGAAGGTGATGAAAATTGTAAAGCTGCCGAAGTGATTTTTGTTTGCTTTTCATTCATTCGCACAAATTGATGGGGTTTAAGCGCAGTATTAGCAAGTTTCATTTGGAAGGTTTTTACAGTCGGACATAAAATCTGCTTGGCTATTTGTCCCTCGACCTTTTTGATTGCACACAATTTATTGAGATAGCGCCGTATAGAGAGAAATCTCCTATAGACGAGGTAACTTCCTTTTCGTATATCAATATTCTTCTTGGTCAATATTGAAATTGTATGTTTATATTGAGGAAATTGTTGGCAATGTATCTTTAGTGAATCTGTAAGCAATAAAATATACCAAACATGTTTACTATTGAAAATAAAAGAAAATGAAATTAATACATGGAGTTAAATGAGCGTGGTGATTCGGAATTGTAAAATACAAAATGCGGCATTTTTCCCCACTGTATCTTGAAAACCGTTTAACATTTTTGTTTAGATATTTTCCCATAAATAATTTCATCTACAATTGTTGTATAAATTACATTGGATAAGTTATTTTTGATGAATCAAATATTCTGTAAAACATGTTGGAATATTTTGGTGTGGACTCACAAATTCAATGTTTGACAAAATTTTACAAAATTCGTACTACGCACTTTCTGTCTTTCGCCTTCATGTTTATCAAGCCTCTTAAGTAAGTTTACAAAATTCGAGTATTTATACAATTTAAAATTTTCGAGTGATTTCCAAAACACAGTTATGTTTATGTCGTTTTTAATCTTAAGTTACTATTAATTAGCGATTTGAGTGATTAGAGATTTGTGAGGAAGAATAGGTTTTGGGTTTCTTTTTTTATTTTAAAGGATTTTATGCACCTTCTTATCCCGGTATCCGTTATTATTCGCAAGGAATAAGATTTTTTTTAGTACGTAATGATGGAGCAGAATGTCTGAGGCGATCCATGTGCTGGAAAGTCGAAATATTTAAGTACCTGGGCTTTCAGTTCAAGTATACGGATGTGTGGAAGGAGCATGTTAGATGGGCGCAAGTGAGCGCTAGGTGTGCATGCGAGAGAATTAAACAGAAATGGGATGGGATGGAGGAATGCGATGTATTGAAGCGCGAGCAGACCTGGTTTCTGAAGGACCTGATGGGGTTGGAGAGATCAACTCCGGAGAATATGATTCTTCCGGAATCGAGGAGGCTCAGTATCAAATGGGGGACATTTAATAGGAGAGTGGCGAGGTATAAAAAGATATTAGTACGAATAGAAAATGAAAGACTCGTCAAGAATGTGTTGGAGTGGTGCGTGAGCAGAGGGTCCAGTGTGTAGTCGGCGAGGAGAAGGAAAGTATACGAGGCAGTGGGACTTTTCGATGTGGCGGTCCGGGTTATATGGGCGGTTATAAGGGCTCTTTTAAACAATACGTGCGGGGAATAGGAAGGGAAGGGGAAGAACAGGAGAGGCAGAGGAGAGCAGCACATATAACCCGACATTTGATAGTATCCAGGTGGTCAGGACAAAGGTACTTTGGAGACCAGAACATGTCCCGGATCGAGAGGTTGACTCTTGCAAGGGTCGAAAGAGAAAGGACGCAGGCAGTGACGTCGGAGAGAGACCTGGTAGGGAAATGTTGCGAGGTGAAGGAGTGGGCTTTCAAGGAGAGCAGGGGAGGAAAGCGAGTAGAGGTGTAGTTGGAGGAAACAGGGAAGGGGTTGGTGTCGATATTATTTTCTTTTGATGTATTTAATAAAGTATTTAATAATAATACGAAGTTTGTAAAATAAATTTTGTAAAACATTGACATTTTTGTATAAATATGCGAATTACATTTTATAACTGATGATACTTCGCGGCGATATGCGCATCGTACGCACCTAAATAAATATTGTAAAACAATGAATTAAATGTGGTTACTTTCTGTGCTAAATATGCAACATGTTAAAATGGTTACTGTGTACACTCTAGCGTCAGTTTTTGTCATGTTTATATAAGTTTATTTGACATGACGACGAGTACTTTTAAGAAAAAGTTAAGATTGTACTTTTTTTACAGTTTTAAATTTAAAGTGGATTTGTCATACAAAAATATTCTAGAAAATTAAATTATTTAAAATCGGACCATAATTCAACCAAGTCAGTTCGGTTGAATTTTCTCAATCGTATTTACCAACTCGCAAAATTATATTTGCTAGATACAATATCTTCTCAACACAGTAAATTCTGCAGATAATGACTTTAAATTTTCAGAGAATATTCCTAAATAGTTATTAAATAGCAATTGATTAAGACTATTTCTAAAAAATCAATCTGTTCAGTCCGATAAATGATTCAACAATTCTATACTTTTTCTTATGCATGCAAAATTTTAAAAATTGAAGCTTCATTAATCATGCATCACTAAAATCGTACAAAAAGATAAAAACTTGCAAGAAAAACTTACTATCAAGGCAATCAGTCTGTGTAATTCTCATAGTGTGAGTCCACCCTACGACACCAAAGTAAGTTCGACAATTCGCAGAACTTCCAGTTATAATAAAACTAATTAAACTATAGTCGTAGATTCTATCCGAATATTCTTGGCTGGTCAGATAACCTGTAATTAAAGACGATTAATTGTAAGAATATCTAACAACAATTCATGATTTACATTCGCAGATAAGTTCAGAATAATCCGAATGTTCAATAACTGAAGTCAGTCGAATTAATGTTCGTAATTTATCACGATTATTGCTTTCTCTTGAGGCATAGGTTGTTTGCGTATATTCACAAGATACATCTTCAAACAGCATACTCATAACAACGGTGGTCATAGCACGTTCATAATATTTATAATCCCCATATGATGCTGGCATTTTGGTCATTGTTGTGCCTTCGATACTAGGCCAAAGTTGTGTAATATCAATTCTTTCTGGTTGCATGAAAAATGAACTTTCCCAGGTAAGTAAACGTAAAACGAATGGCATTTGATCAATTATGTTTTTCGCACACTTCATATCTTTAACTAACGGCGGACTTCTCCGCACAACAGTTGTATTATATAAGTTTGTTGCCGTCGTAGATAGGGCAACCGTCGTCTCAAGAGACGTTTGTTGGGGTGGAGTTGGTTCAGGCACTCGTTTGGGTATTCTTGGTAAGTCTTTAGTAATTTTTTTTGGAGGTTCTTGTTGTATAAGGAACATACCTCGACTCTCGGAGGTTTTAATTTTGACCGACGAGTTCCGCCTCTCTTTTAATGGCACTGGAGATCTGTCTTTTGAAACCACCTCTGCGTTTCCTACGGTTTTCCTCATTTTTTTCGAAATTGTATTCTTTTCTTTAATATTTACTGGTGGACTTTTACGCTTTCGTGTCTTGGATTCAATTGCCAATGCATCAATAACGGGTGGCTTCTTGTTTGTATGTTTAGCATTAATATTCTTAGTAATTTCATTTAATTTCTTCGAACAAGTTGGCACGTCTGCCGAAATTTCATCTTCAAAAATAATTTCCGGAGATTTTGGCAAGGGTTTATAATTCTTTAATCTCTTCATTAATTCATCGTCAGATGAACTTGCTTCATCCACAATTAAAATTGGCCCTGCCAGATATTCACTATCACACTTATCCATTTCAGCAATTTCTGCCTTCACTTTGAGAAACGCTTCGTCAGGTTCTTCCTCATTTTCACTTTTAATACAATATAATTGCGATAGCAAAAAATCTTCTTCGTCATCGGGTATAACTATAATATCTACTTTCGGTTCAGGAAGAATCTGAACACTGTCATTGAGAGTCTCGTCCATCACCTTGCCTTCTACAGAATCAACTGATGTTGCAGTACAAGAACTATTAGAAATTAGTCGAAAGAAAAACAAATCCTTTGCTTCAACTGTATCCTTTGTTTCCGTTGATACACTAAGAGAAATTAAGCTCTTATGAGTAAGTTCATGCCTTTGGTTCTTTGTAATGCGAATATCATTAACGAAAACACCATTTGTGCTCTACAAGAATAAATTAAAACTTGTCACCCTTTAAAAACTTTACTCACCGTATCAGTAATGAATAATTTATCTCCCTCACATGTTATAGTTGCATGGTTTTTTGAAATAGTAGGTCCATGACAAATTATTTGAGCGTTACTATTACGCCCTATAAGGAACGGAAATTTGGTAATATCATACGATGTCTTCCGCTCCAGATCGTCCAATACCCAAGCCATTTCGTAAGTTATCTCGTTAATGAACCGTATTAAAATAAGTTCTAATGGAATAATAAAATATATTTTAACACTACGTTTAAATGAAACCGACACTACCATGAATATTGTTTGAGGTTATGTACCACACACAGATTACTATGTCACTCTAGTGGGTTTGTTTACATTATTAACAGCGCCGCTTGCGTTGTTTCAGGGAACTAATTTCGAAGTTATGCAACCATGATAACAGTTATTTCATATTTAATAATATAAATGAATCCAGAATTTCTTCTCTTCTAAAGGCGAACCATGTTGTACTCCAGAAGCACAAAGTGGATGGAATCGCAAATAAGAACGAACCTGGATGGAAAAAGGCGCAATACGAAAGCACGAGGGCAAACGCGAGGTGAAATTATCGGTGATTATCGGTATTCGTTGTAGGTTTTCGCATTTCCCCTACCCCACTGTCGACCAAAAGTTCACGGGGCGTGTAAACCCCCCCTGAACCATAGTTCATTGGTGCACTACTCTATGGGATTTGTTTCGATTAAAGCGCCCCCAATGACCGAGTAGGAAACTACACATGAGCTTATGCAACCATCACATGGGTGCACAGATTACTATCTGTACTTTTATATTATGTAGAACGCAAAACAACCCGTTTCTGAAAAATTGTGAGAGGTGGTGAAGATAGGAGTGCACACGGCGAAGTGTTCTAAATCTATAAATTCTATGGCCAAGTCCAGAAACGTACTAACTTTATTCCCATAAGTAATCAGGGATAGCGGCTATTGTTTGAACATTCTTTTAAACAAATTTATCATACAATATTACATTAAAATTGAATTAACAAAATTGGTGAAACTAGTAATTAAACACTACAACATAACATATTGAATACACTGCTAAAAATATTGTATCTTGAAGGATCGGAGACCGGATGCTATATATGAATTTGTGGGGTTTCACCCACGCATCTGTGATGCATATATTTCGCAAAGCTGTGTAAAATTTCTAGCCGTCACAAATTGCTTTCTTCCAGTTTTTTAAATTCTTCTAGACTTTCCTATCGGTATGCTATCTTACTTTTATTACTTTATTCTGTGTCTCATTTTCATTTCCAGAGTGGCTCGTCCCGTCACGGTCCCCAATAAAACTTAAACCCCTGGGACAGTCACGTCCGTTTTATAGCACCGCGGTACCGCTTGGTACCTCCCTCAATCCTACTTAAGTTCTAACTCACCAATCACCGCGCACCACGATTATCCCCGCTATCAATCTAACAATCTCCAAAATTCAACCCCCTCAAGAGCAGTTCCGAACTTCTACTATTTTCTATCTTCGGTCACTTGGTTCCCGACCACACCCACGAACACTTCGTCTTCTCTTTCGTCTACGTCTACGCGCTCAGCAATGTTCTGTGACGGCACTCACACTTTGTTACTTTGTAATAAATACTTTTATTACTTGAAACAGTGTACTTTTCACTACACCCCGTTCACAGATCTCCCGTCTCCACGTTACGTAACACGCATTCTTCAAATTATTTCTAAGTCTTTCAACTTAGAAACGCGACACTAGATCGGGATACCTTAACGTGAGAGTTAATTCGAGTATCGAAATTCTGCCCAAACAGTGTCTATCAAGTTTAAAACGAGACTTTCGTCTAACTGGATTTGATCAAGTTTTTATTACATCAAAAAGAAACTTAAATATCTCTACTCTTTACAATATTAACATGGGGATGAAAATACTTGGCATACGAACTGTGACATATCGTATGTCGGCGTCTCCACCAAATGTAACATTAGAGACCGGGGATATTTATACTTTCCACTAAATGTGGCGTTAGGTGTATTTTGGCGATCTTCACCAGATGTAGCGGTAGTTTCCGCACGAGGGTTTTCTTTTAGGGGTTTACTCGCTTAGCCTTTTGCTATTCTCGCTCGACATGCTACAGCGTTGTACGTTGTACGGAGATACTTATAAATGGTACTTACCATTTATCGATGGACCATGCCAGGACGATTCAGAGATCGTGGATGATTTCTCTGCTCGTTGGCTGGACATGGCTGTTCAAATTAAACAGGTAGGGCTAGCTAGGCTGTGGGGTGCAAGACTATGAGGTTGGCTTCAAGGTGATGAACACTCACATAACACACGAATAGTTTTAACATAACAATATATTGATTTAACTCAAGAACCTCTTATACACTTCTAAATTTTACACAGTTAAAGAACGCACAATCGAACAACTAGTGTCATATTAGCTCGCAAATTAAGTCCGAACTGACTAACCGAGTCTACTGCAACGACTGTCCAAGCCGCTCCCCATTCACTAACTAACTACCTGTAACCAACTACCCAACAACTAACTGACTGTGTCTACCGCCCCTTGAAATATATTCTGATTTCCGCCTACGCGGTCTCGCAGTTCTCACCATCTGCATGGCGCGTGGTACCACTTGTTTTCGCAAGCATTGCTTAAGTCATGTACGCACCTGTGATTTCCGTTACTTGTTTGTTCGTTACTCTTATCATGAGGTGCACGCATTTCGCCCGCGCGCTTTGCTTATCGATACGCCCCTTGTGCATACGCCTCCTAAAATTATTTCACCGTAACCGACGCATTATTGCGTAATGCTGCGTAACATAATGCAACTCATTATGATTTTTGATGACCTGTACTTACTTGTGTTTATAGATCATCTATATATAGATGGGAAACATCAGTACAAATATATGGCTTTAAATTGGCCCTATATTGTTTGTCGTGTCAACTAATTGCTTGGCCTGCGAATAAGGTGGGGATGCTGAAATAAAATTACCTCAATAAATGTAAACAAATATCATTTAAAAATGAATTTATTTAGACAGTTAATACAATATTTTACAATATCTCAGCTATCGAGTGGCGCAGAGGTAGGGGCATTAAACAAATTAGTAGCAAACACAAAACAAAAAAAAATCATACAAAATAACAGTAAACAAAATAACAAATACATCTAGAAGTCCAAAAAAGTATCATTCACACATTTTTTTTTGTTTTAGCTATAGCACATTTACGCTTTTTATGTTTATCACACAATTCCCTTGCACGCTTAAAAATTTCATCATGCATAACATTCATTCTGCAATCACTATCATTCAAACACTTATTAATATTTTTAGTATATGTGTAGAGAAAAAACTACACATAATTGATCTACCAATAAATCATAAGTGTTGTGTTCAGGGCAGTTGTGGATAATGAACACATGGTGAAGGCATAACCATTTCAATATCTTTTCAAAGTGTCGTGAATTTTGCAGAATTAGTCTCGGCAAATAGTGTGAACACACCTTTGCCATTACGGTGAATGAC
>WSZQ02068205.1:0-24996 GCA_019419845.2 Weissflogia rhopalogaster
TCGATACTATCGATAAGTATCGAAAATTAAAGTATCGATAAAAGTCGATAAGTATCGACACGTGGTATCGATACCGATACTTTTTTGACATCCCTATTGTCTACTAGGAAACTAAAATCTTTGATATATCGTTGATTGTGATATTTGCCAGAAAACAAAACCGATTATGCGACATTCTCATTTGATTTGTGTCCCGTGGTGACAAGTTTATGGTGACGCATAAATTGAATGTAACGACACTTTTTTCTGTGCCGATACCAATTCACTAATCAAAATCGAGAAATACAACGCCGGGAACAATACGCTTTTGCCCGTTTTTCATTTACGGATTGCCAAGCATGTCATGTTCTCCACAAACCGCACGCCCGGCACGCGAAAGCTGAAATAATTTAAGCATGGTGCGCATGGGGCCCCATCGCCGCTGTGAATAAATGCCCGAGCGCCGAGTATACACATCCGCGCGAGCGCACGCGTACCAACCCAATGTATCGAACGCGTATAAGGACAAGTATATTATAAGGTGTTAAATATGTTACATTCTCGCATGTCAAAGGTCGCAGTGGGACATCAATCACTTTATTATTGTTAATAATAGTGGTCAAACACGACGCGCGGGCCGGCACACGAGTTCGGCGAGGCGCGTTGTGCTTTCCACTGCCCCTTTTGGCTGCGCCTGCGTAGCAAATCCACGTTGCCCGTACACGAAAAAAGCTCCAAGCACGGCGACACACACGAATATATACACATGCATAAGCTTATGCTACATATATACAGGGAGAACGAATAACAAGGATTTCTGAGATGATGGTAACTAATTTATATTGGTTATCATAAGTAGAGGAAGGAGGAAGGATAGTAGAGGAAGTCCTGACAAGGATCCTCTGTCTGAATTGGTTTCACAAACCTCTCAGAAAATTTTCTTCCTGCTATGAAATAAACGCGTTTTAAGGGAACTCTATTTATCAAAATATTTCTGAAGTTATGCAACTTAACATTTTCTCCATCCAATTCGGTTTCACTAATTTGTCAGAACGTTTCTATCTTCCTCTTAGTAATGAAGTGTTCAGATAATATCGGTATATACAACTTATCAACTTCTTCGATCAGGTTTGTTTTTTCGGACTAGTCAGAAAGTGACTATGTTCATGTTATGGGATCTATAAGTTTCCAAGAAATCTAAATGAATATTAGAATTCCACAGACAGTCTATGCAGAATTAGATAATTTAACATCTTTCTCTCTAAGGTTTGTTTCTCCAGCCTGCCAGAAAGTGTGTTTCATCCTGTTACGAAGCAAAGAAGGTCCTATGGTCTATCTCCGGATACCAGAATGTCGAAAATATCATCTTCGATCAAGATTGGTTTTTCAGACTTGTCAGAATGTTACTTTCTTCATGTTAAGAGGTCTATAAGTTCGCGAGGTAAGATTCGCAAACGGAATCAGAGAAGTTAACATCTTTCTCTCTCAGGTTTTTTTTTCATATGCTTAACAGAAAGTGTCTTTCGTACTGTTATGAGATAAATAAGGTTTCAGGGAATGTATCTAGGAAACCAGAATGTCGAAAATATATAACTTAGGTCAAAATTTGTATCTCAGACTTGTCAGAAACTTACTTCCTTCTTGTTATAAGGTATATAAGTTCCTAAGGAAAGTCTCTGAATATCAGCTTTCCCCCAGGCAGTCTTTACAGAATTACACATTTCAACATCTTTCTCTCTCAGGTTGGATTTCTCATGCCTGACAGAAATTGAATATCAGAATATCTGGAATTATCTAACATAATTTCCCAAGGAATGATCCCCCGATAATCTGTATAGAGTTTTACAATTTGGAACTTCCTCTCTCATTTTGGGTTTGACATGAGTGTCTCTCTTTCTGATGTGAGATAAAAAAAGGTAAGTCTCTGGATAACCGAATATCAATAAATACAAGTTATCAGCTTCTTCGATTGGGATTGGTTGGAGTTGGATTTGTCAGAGAGTTACTTGTTCTGAGGTCTATACGTTCGCACGGAATGTAATTGTATATCAGAATGTCCCATACAATCTGAACAGTGTTATTCAATTTAACACCATTCTCTCTCAGGCTGGGAATGACACTTTTGTCAGAAAGTACTTGTCTTCCTGTTATGAGAAAAATATGATTGGATTCTCAGACTTTCAGAAACTTACTTTTTCTTGTTATGATATGTATAAGTTTCCAAGGCATGTCTATGAATATCAGAATGTCCCAAAACAAGCTTACCTGAAACGGTCTTTCTTCCAGTTATGACATAATGAAGGTCCCATGCAAAATCCCTGGATACTAGAAGGTCGGAAATATACAAATTATCAACTCCTTCGGTCAGAATTAGTTTCTCAGATATGCCAGAAAGTTTTTTTTCTTTCTCATTTTATGGGGTCCATAAGATCCCAATGAATGTCTATATCAGAATGTGTACAGACCATATGTAGAGAGTTACACAATTTAACAACATTCTCTCTAAGGTATTAGGGAGTGTCTCTGGATAGCAGAGTGCCAGAAATATTCAACTTAGCAGTTTCTTTGGTCAGCATTAGTTTCTGACTTGTCACATAGTGACTATCTTTTTGTTACAAGGTCTATAAGTTTCCAACAAATATCTATGAATATCAGAATGTCCCCAGAGTTATACAGACTACACTATACAGAGTTATTCAAATTAACTTCCTTTTCTCTATGGTTTGGTTTCAAAGTTTGTCAGAAAGCAACAATCTTCCTATTATGAGTTAAAGAATGTCCCAGGACATCAACATGCCCTTGGAAACATACAATGTATACTTCTGTCAGATTTAGTTTCATAGGTTTATCAGAAAAGGCTTTTCTTGTTATTATCAGAATGTCGCTGTACAATTTGTTTATTATTGCACAATTTAGCGGTCAGGAAATTCGTGAATCACCTTGTAAACACCCTCACTATTTCATACGACACCATTCTTCTGAACCAAGCCTTTGTGGGTTTTCTGCACGATATTATTGAATGTACCAGGTACAACCATAAACTGGACGTCAACAGCCATAAGCCCTATAGAACGAATTGCGCAACGCTCGGTGCAATCATTGTACCATTTGACCAATGACCATATGAAGAGCGTCACTTGTCACCGGGGTCCTGGGTTCGTCCTTTTATCTGCGCACACTAAGCGGCACACACTTTAGTCGAGCTCGGTCGATGCGTTTTTTTGTTGGTTTCTTTGGGTTGTGCACCGATTGCCGCAAAATGCGAGTATGTGCAATTGCCATATACATATACATACCTTATACTGGTCGCGAGTGCACCAGCGCTGCCGAAGAGGTTGGTGCGAGTGCGCGCGAGCCGTCTGCATAATAAAATAAAAACTCGTGACGTGGAATTAAGTCATAAAACATTTTCCACCCGGTTGTTTTGCATACATTTCATGTCGCACATCCATCGCTATCCACTCCGTTCATCCGTGACTACTTCTTTGCAATTGCATACAAATGAATTCAAGAAAAAAGACTAAATGCACGGCAATAACCATTCACTTCGATACTGATTTACTCAATTAGTTTATATTATAACCAATCGGCTAATATTCCTATGCTAGGTCTCATAATATTAGGTATTATGAATAATCTGAGGAACTTCATTATGATTGGGCCAATGTATTTTAATTTTGGTACCCCTTATTTTGTGGGGTAATAAAATTCGAATTATCTTTGTAATGAGGAGATTTTGAAGACTATAAAGCACTGTGGCATTGCTTATTTTACTATGTCTTCTTTTATTATTGTGATCCTTAAACCTTCTATTGGCCAATGGTGTTGACTTACAGGGATGTCTTGGGCTTTTCGCGTCCCCTATGAGCCATATGAGTACCCTCGGATTTATTCTGCTTAGATCTGCAAGTCATTTGCCAGCGATTGCGATTTGTTCTGCGACTATCCTTTGCCACGATGAGGTGATGCTCCTTAGGTATGTGTTGTGCTTGCGGATTCCGTAATAATCCCCGTGAGCTCCCACAGATTTATAATCAGAAAATTTCCTTGTGGTGCCCTTTGCAACGAATAATTTTGGGTGAGCCTCTCCATTGCTACAATCTGGTGATGCCCCACAGGTATTTTTTTGGAGTTGAGCGCCGTCAAATTTATCCTGCCCAGATCTGTAGGCAATTTCCCCGTGATGGCCTTTACAATGAATAATTTGGGAGAATCAATGCCACGATGTGGTAATACATAAGAGCTATTTCTTGGGTTTGTGGTGTCTGGAAACGAACCCTGTGAACTCCCTCAGATTTATCCTACTTAGATATGTAAGCCAACACTGTAGGCCACAATGAATGATTCCATACCATGTGGTGATGCCCCACAGGTATTTCGCGAGTTTTTGATGTCCTGTGAGCTCCCCAGATTTGCAATGTTTAGATCGCCAGAACATTTCCCTGTGGTGCCCTGTGTAACGAATAATTTGGGATGAGCCTTACCATTGCTACGATGTGGTGATGCCCCACAAGTATTTCTTCGGCTTGCGGTGTCACATAATAAGCCTTGTAAGATTCCTCAGATTTATCCTGCTTAGATCTGCAGGCAATTTCCCTGTGGTGCTCTCTATAAGGAATAATTTGACCTGAGCCATGGACACGATGTGGTGATGTCCCGCAGACAGAACACTAGTACATACATCCTTAGAATACATTTCAAAAAGTTAATTATAAAACCATGTAAAACTTGCCGAAATTTATGTAAAATCTAACAACTGAATGTCTTCGTTAAAATTCGTTAATTCGTTAATATTTCTATAAACCTCAATAACCATTGGAAATATTGCATATAATGTGCATAATATACCTGCATTTTTAAGAAAGTTATGCAAATATCAAGAAAATGCACCCGGTCATTGTGCTGATATATGCACATTTTATCACTAAGTGCTTAAACACAATCGCATGATATAAACCCTCCAATGGCACAATTTTCACAGCAAATTACGGTTTTAAAAAGGCGAAGCGCCTATTGTAATGTCGTGATGTGTAGTGTTCTGGGATATTACCAGGCGAACTTTAGAAGCTTTGGCTCTGCCCCCAAAAACAGCACTACGATCGTGCCGAACGATAATAATTCCTTATTTTGCGCTTATTATTTTCATCTGGTGTTTTTCGGGTGGGTACCAAGCAGATAGAAAAAAATAAATCATACCTAAATCGATAGGTACAAATTAAGCAATTTTGGAGTAAATAATTTCGACCCACCGGAAATATCGAAAAGAAATTGAGGTAACCATTCAGTCATGTGTTCGGTTATTGACCATATTGGCCATACTTTCAAAAGTGAATCGTTTTCTATGATCGTTATTAGATTGCCATGCTACTGTTATTAACCAAGTCTATTCAATCCCCTTGTTGAAAAGCTCGAGTCACAAGACCATTGTGAAACATTTCGTGTACGCGAGAAGAGTGGAATGAGCGGTTTTACTAATCATAAACAGGTAATCACCTTATTTGCTTTGGATTGCATGCGAACAAAACTAAATAGTGTTCAACTAAGGTGCTAAAAAGCAATGTCGGCCGGTCTAAATTGATCCGACATTATATCAAGTATGCTAATTTCTGTGCCTAATGTATGTCTAATGTGAATCGCCTAAAGTGCTGCAATATAAAAAAATATATATCAGATATCCTTTCTTACCAGACTTGATTAACACCGATTAATACCAATAATATGTATGTAAAGGCGTAATACCGGATGAACTACTGCTATTATTACTATAATCTGTGTGTAATTAAGTTTATCATACTTTCACACACCAGTGGTTACCAAACGCATATTGAACATGCCTTGAGAGCGCTTAATTTTCGATCATACTATGTGTGTGTGTGTTTTTTTTTATTAATAAATGTCTAGATATGCAAATAGAAGGTTGGGCGAGCGCTAGAAATGCAAGGAATATGCACATAAAATATAGGCAAAACCGCGCAAGCGGTAATTTGAAGACAAATGCAATTAGCGGATTTAAGCGATATTGTTTAAGGCAAATAGAAATAGGAATAGGCGGATTCCGCATTTAATAACATAATAAAACGCAACTGCAGTAATGACCATTGTGTAACTTTGTGCCACCTTTCGCACCTGCATCGCCGGCAATTTCACCGCCGAACGCACGACGCGAAATAATGAATTAAGCCTTCATCCAATATGTTACTGATGAGTTTTCAATATTTTTTGTTTATATGTTTTATTGCATATATTGTAATTGCATAAAATGTAAATTGTATGTCGTAAACTTGGAAAAGTATAAACTTCTTTATTACGGAGGCAGGAACTGTATGTATAGGAATATTCAATCTAATATAGTAGTTATAGACCTATTGGCATACGCTGTCTATGCAGCGTGTAATAATCCTGAGAATATAATGCTATTCGTATTTATTTTCTATCCACAATTTAGTTTCAGTGTTTGTATTTTTTAAGTTAAATATTTCATTGTTTAATAGGCTAACCTAACTCAGGAAATCTTTAAGGGCCAGACAAAAGATATTTTGTACGAATTTACTCTGGAAATATCTGTTCGCGCCAATAGCGTGGCGTTGCTAGGGACATTTTACCCTTTGAAATGTAAGATTGGCAGCGCCTCTTGCGAAGCTGTGCATGCGTCTGGCCGACTAACTCCTGCCCACTTAAGTTGGCAACTTTGGCGCTTCTTGTGCTTCGAAATTTGTAAAATAAAACAGTTCTTGTCCAGCATTAGTTCTTTCTACACCATTATACCTACGCGTCTTTGTCGTACTCTTCGTGAGTTTTTGTTCTGTGATGCCTACTTTGCTGACAAACTCAAACCTTCTTAAATGAAGCTCTGCGAATTTCATAATTTCATAAAGTCGCTTTACGCACTATCAACCATTTGAACCCGGTTCCAATATTTTTTTCTGAGCCACTACATAGCCTTGTAAAGTTTGCTATTTAATTTATCCTTTAATTGTCCCATATGTCCCTTGTATGTGGCTCTCCACCGCTATGCAGTTTTTCCTGTCCATAATTTGGAATTCAGTTTAAAATTTGCTTAGGTGGTACTACTTCTGTCATCCTCCATACATGCCCAAAGCATTCTGTTCTTCTTTGCATTATTTTTCTGATTCCCAAGTCATTTTGAAACTTCTCTTCTATTTCTTTGTTTGTCAAAGCTCTAGTTCCTTCGTCCCACTGTCTCACTCCTCCAGGTATCTTTCTTTTAATTTGTCTCTCACATATTGCTAGTGTTTCTTGGTGATGGTCTCTGTAGCATACATTAGTACTGATTTGAGTACTTAAGTAGTACTTAAGTTACTTACTTAAGTTACTTACTTAAGTACTACTAAGTAAGTACTTAGTATGATTTCTCTTAACTCATTCACACAACTGCTATCATAGAGTCTTATTTGAACGACCCCAGACTAGCTAGCATTGACTTATCAAAGAACATGTAATCATTTAGCACAATTAATGAATCTACAAAGATATTAATTAATTGAAATTGCAATTTTTAACAGGGAAAGAGAAAATTTGAAGTTCCCGACCGAAGTTCCAGGTCGGGTTTCCGGGGTCTCCGTGGCGCAGTAGTAGCGCGTTGGGCCGGTATCCCAAAGGTCGCCGGTTCGAATCCGGTCGGGATTGTTGTCTCCTCAGTTCTATTTCACCACCGCCACGAATAGTCTGCGGGGTTCCTATATCAGTGGAGGTGTTTCTTGAATATACAACTTCCTGCAATAAGTCCTGTAGGCTCCATCACTTTAAGCTTGGAGGATAGACTTAGCATATCTTTCTGGCTAAGAGAGTGCTTTAATATAGTCTGGTATGAAAAGGAGATAGATGCGCATTCTTAATTTTATTATCTCCTTTTAAATTATTGTTAGTATGAACGTCTCCTTAGCTGTTTCCGTAGATATTCCACATCCTGGCATATGACCACAGTTTCCAAATATGCGCACATTCCTAGATATCCAAATCGGCTTCACCTCCTTTGCCCCGGGCATCAGGTTCAGTAACTTAGAGCAACTTACCTTAGTGGAGTGCACCCCAATTTTTAGTAAGTTTGGCTTCCAACTATCTTTTTTTTTTTGGGCGTTGCCGGCGTCTTGCTAACCGGAACAAGTGGCCCAATGAGATGGGTGGCTACTATTAAATATAACAGTGATGTTGTGCGCACCCCCTAAATCAGACACGCTGCACCGGTATCGCGGGTTATACATGGCGTCAGTGCAACGGCTAGAGACCCTCTATGTGTGTTTTTCGACTTTATGCTTTTGCCTCACGACGTTCCCGCAGAAAAGGACTATCGCATTCCAGTTTTCTTGGGAATGGTGCATTGCTCTTCCAAGTTGTTCAGATGTACTGCTCGCACATCGGGTCGCCGCCACGAGTTCAATCCGATCTTTGGTTATCTTTAATTTATTTTCGTATGTATACATCCGCACTTTCAGTCGTCATGGCGTCCTATTACGAAGACTTATAAATTAATGGAACGCTGTAACAAACATTTTTTGGAATATACGAAAAAATACCGAAAGATACTCGTGCGTAAATGTCTATTGGTGCACTTGCTGCCAGCGGTACTCGCTACGCTCGTGTCTCGAACAGCAACGTGTGCAAAATCGTCGTTTCCACACTTGTTTCGTTATATAACATTTATAATATGTTACTACTTTAATCTAAATTTAAATCAATAAACATTTGTTTTAATACCCGTTTATGCACTTACCCGACTCCACCCTACATATGTTAACACTAGCGTGAACAGTCCAAATTAACGTAGCAATTTACACAGTGCTTCATGAAAGATACATTCACGTAAAGACAATATACAATCATGCGATATATCAAAGTAAACACAATTCAGTTGATTGTTGGTGGAATCAACAAATGCAACAAATGGTTTGAATCGTCGGCACATATCGTAAAGTGGCTAATTTATTATCGAATTATCGACGGTGTATTCGCTCAGCGTGATTGTAACGTAAAATCGGTCGCATGCAGCCGCGTTTGTTGAAGAGAAAATTAATGCGTGCCCATTTCGAATTAATAAAACGATGAAGTTATTAAAGCTCCTAATATACGCGCACGCTCACCAGCCAAGCTCGGATCGCGCCACTGTTCTGGCTAATTAATAAACAGCTGTTTTGAATACAAATTAAAACTCGAAAGCTCGTCGATCGTTCATTTTCAGTTTGTGCGCAACACTGGCCGGTGTAAACAAATGTACGATGTCATTCGTATCTGTCAACGCGTTGATTTCTAACCAAATGCAATGGTGCAACGCCAAATTTTGCATACGTCATATATCATATTAATAACGTCTTATTCCTCATCCAATTTTTTTGTGTAATTAGACAAGCAAACAACCTGTATATAGGATGGTTCCGTTCGCTTCCAACTTGATTTGTTTTAATGGACTAAAGACGAAGACCCGAATGGTCCACAAAAGGTGCAAATAAATTACTCTATTTCCTATTTATGTATTATATCCGTACGTATTCTGGGACAAGTATTTACATTGTTAATAGAAATAGGGTTGCCAAATAATGAACAAGAAATAGTGATTTTTTTATTGATTAATAGGCAGCTGTTTCAATGTATTTTCCTGCTGCCAGTGACAGTGACTTCTTCTGTAGAATTGAGGATCGTTCGGAAGTTAACTATAAAGATTTATAAACATTTCGCATGAGCGATGAATTTTTGAATGTATTTTTGAATGATGAATTTTAGATGTGATTTACTTTACCCAGGTCAATACAAATTTATATATTCGAGATTTTTGCGATTTTCTTGACGAATCTTGTCTATGGAGCCGATCAAAGGTCATAATTTTACATGGGATAGAAACTAGCACTAGATAGAAAGTGTAGCACTCATAAGTTAGATGAAAAATAACTGTTTGCAAATAGGCGGGTCTATGATTTTTGCTACTTTCTTGAAGACCTATGAAGCAGATTAATCAATCAAATCAGCATTAGTTTTATACGTAACTTACCATAAGGAGACCAATCTAGTTTCCCAGACAACGTGTAAGCATCTGAGGAATTAGAAGAGGGTTGCTTCCCTGAAGTTTTCACCAAAAAATAGCAAAATTTCCTGAATATAGCCGAAAGTGTTTCATAACTATAAAAATAGTATTTGCAATAAATATATAGCAAAATGTTACATTACAGTGAAAATGTATCGTGTCTGGAATGTATCGAATCTAGGCAACAAATTACAGGAGCAACAATTAAAAATTCACCTCTCAGAAATGTTCTCAAATCTTTGTACCTACGTTTTGTAGTCAACTTTTTTGTTCAAATTTTTTCAAGTTGAAATTCACTCTGGACACCGTTACTATCATAAGTTCTTAATTTTTATGCGCGAATGCGTTTTATTTTAATTATATCAAGTATACCAACGCGTCTAGCATTAACAGCAAATAATTTATGTCTTTATAACGCGCGTGTATTTTAATTGAATCCTTCAGATCAAGCTTTAATGAAGAAATTAGAAACGTGAAATATCATCAACAGATGCGATGTAAAACGGCCTGACGACGATCGAACGGAAAGGAGTTCATAAAACCAACAAATTTTTGGTACCCAAAACCGCGACGCGCCGATAAAGTTGATTATGTTCAATTATGATAAACATAACTTTGCGGTCGGATTGATTCAAATTCACCAGGAAAATGCATGTACTCTTTTATGACGGCTGAAGTTTAATTGGTTTCGAAATGTATAACATTTAATAACTTAATTTAATCTTAAACATCTCTACGAGCCATTAATTATACATTATCATATAATTTAAACACACAACGGCATAAGTTCGCTTTTAAGACCCAAGATTCTTTTTTACAGTCAACTACGAAGATTAGCATATTGCTTTTGAAGGGCCTAGGCGTGCATAATAAGATCTCTCTCGTGGAACTTAATTTCAATCATTGTTAATTTGCATACATTTACGTATTGATTGAAGTGTCAATTCAATCTTTGCATTAACCAACAGGTGTTTGAGATTGAGAATTATTCTGTGCTGATATATGGCGGATCATAATCTTACAGGAAATTCAATTATACTACTTTGACAAGGAGAAACGTTCCTCATTTATTTAATAGGCTTTCAATTGGAAGAATGGGGTATTCAGTAAGTGCGAATGTAACACGATTTAAGAGGTACTGCTACGCACAAGAAGGTACCTAGTTTCTGTATTGTTAACAGGTTTGACATCCGTACGCCTTTCGTCAGTTCTAAGTAGTTACGCTTATGTGGGTGAAACCAAAAGTCAAACACATAATATTTTGAAATAACTTTTAATATTCTAAAATAAATACAATTAAACCACGTAGGAAGACGGGGTTCGATTCCCCGAACTGGGCAATCCACCGGGTGAATATTATTCACCCACAACTTACCACAAATACTTACGACACTACACATTCAACACTCAACATTCAACCCTCAACATTCTATGTTGAGTGTAGAGATCAACATTCAACACACAACAACTACACAACAAATACAAATTGTAAACACAATTATATAAAAAATTAATTATATAAAAATTAAATAAAAAGTGCTTCGACTTACCACGCAGTCGGACGGGGTTCGAGTCCCCGAGGTGGGCACCATTTGTGTGAATTAATTTATTATTTAATTCACTCTAAAAATTCACACCAAAAAAATCCACATCGTTAAAAAACCACATTAATAATAATATTCATTAAATAATCCAAAAATTCACAACACTCCACGATGTACCGACATTCTATCAAAAACATACATCTCTACATCAACACAGAGGAAAGCAACATACAACACACATCACATCGCCAAAAACATGAACAAAAACAAACAAAATCACCATAACCAATACCACAACAGCACAACAAAAAAAAACAAGTTGTAAATCTCACACTATATATATTCGCTTGTAACTCAATAATGTATCACATAATAATTTGTATATAAAAATGGCTGAAGGGCCAGTTAGGTCGATAGCCAGGTCTATGGACGAAATACAATATTATTATTATTTAATAATTCATACATTATTCTCTATCGACCATTGAGGTCTTTCTGAGATTATTAATTTTTATTATTTGTTTGTTTACAATTTTATTGTTGTTGTTGATTGTTGATATTTGATAGGTGTTGTTGGTGATAGTAGATTTCAGTAGTTGTAGACTGTGAAGATTGGAATGTGTTAGTTGTAGTGTACATTTGAGTGTGTAAGTTTGTAGTGAGTTGTAGTGTTGAATAGTGTGTAGAATGTTGTGTTATTTGTAGAAATGTGTGAGTGGGTATGGGGTAATGTGTCTGCATATTTCAGACACAAAGAGATGCCCGCCCCGAGGACTCGAACCTAGTCCGCCGGCGTGATACGCCGAGGTGTTACCCACTCGGCTTATCACGTAGGAAGACGGGGTTTGATTCCCCGACGTGTGCAATCCACCGGGTGAATATTATTCATCCACAACATTCCACAAACACTTACAACATTAAACATTCAACTCTCAACATTTAACACACTACAACAACACAACAAAATACATAAAAATTGCAAACACACAAAAATTATATGTAAAAATACGGCGGAAAATCCTCAGGATCAATAAAATATACACTTTTTTTACAAATAAAATTAATTTTTAATTTTTAAATTAATTTATTAAATTTCAATGGCATGATTTCAAAATGCTCAGGTTATTTTACATTTTCATAAACTTCATCAGCGTTATCTTCGAAATACCAAGCAGATAGATCTTAGAATATTCCTTGGATGTCCGTTTTACCGTGGTATTTGCAAATTGACGATTGAAAATGCTCCTCAACATATCATTTTCCTTTTTCATATTTCAAGCTTATGGTGCTAGGCTCGACAAAAATATATTGATTTCAATAAATATTGATAAATCAGACGTGAATTATCGATATATTATCGATATTTTGGTTTGGAAAAATATCGACATTGAAAAGTTCGATCATTTTTAACATAATACCCTGTTATGGAGGATATGTGGTGTTTATAGGAGATGTAGATAGAATTTTGGGGTATTTTACGGGAATTTATTGAATCTAAAGGAGTATGGAGCCTTAAATAGAGGCTTATGGGATTTGGATGAGTTTAATGCGATTTAAAAGAGTGTTTATGGGATGTTTACAGGGGTTTATGGGATTTATGGGGTTTAATGAGGGTTTCAGGTGTTTACAGTCGGTTACTGGGTTTATGGAGGATTATGGGAGTTTATGGCATTTTCTTTTTATCGAAATGAAAGCTATTTTAAAGGGGGAGAAAAAGGGTTTGAGGTTTTTAGAATATATGGATTTTTACGGGGGTGGGGGGGGGTGAAAGTGGATTTAAAGCGGGGTTTATTAAAAGGAAAACGTTTAATGGGACTTAAAAAGTGGTTTGTGACACTTAAAGTGGTATTAAAGGGCTGTTTACGGGACTCTAAAGGAGTTATGCTGCTTTAAACAGAGGTATATGGGATTTATATGGGTTTTATGGGGCTTTACGTGAGGTTTACGACGGGTAACGGGGGTTGTGGGGGTATATGGGAGCTAATAAATACATTGGCGTTATGGAGGTTTGTGTGGAGTTTGTAAGGTTTAAAGAAAGTTATAGGAGATATTATAGGAGATATATGGGAATTTATGGGAATTTCTTCCCTCCAATCGGATTGGGATCCATTGACCCACTTCTGAAGATCCCGTGAGTCATTCACAGAACATTCATCATATATCACCGATATATTGGTATTTAAAAGAGATTTTCGAATATTTTGAAAACAGAAAGTATCGATAATAAATATTTCGATATCTTCTGACATGCCATTGTGGTTCTCATTATCATTTTCAAGCACCTGAATGCAGATAATTCTCTATAAGATTACTTACTCTGTTTCTTTGCAAACTTTCCGTGTTTCTTACAATTAGTTTTAGAATTGAAATTGACCCAGCGATCCGCTGCAATTCAAAGACCATATCTTGCTTAAATGGAAAGCTAATATAGGAAACCAGTTTGTTCTTGTAAGTCAAACATGTACGGCTGTAAAAATTGAATTAATTCCAAAAATTAATAAGAAACGGGATCGGAAGTGCAATTAGAGGCAATAAACGCGTCCCTTCAATCGCTGGTTTTCAACCGCTGCGTGGAACGATCGCCGGCGATGTGGCGCATCGATTATGTTGTTAACTTTGTTGCGCACGTCGTATCGTTTTCCGAAGGGTCGACGATGATATTTTTTACGTGCGCTTTTAATCGATTTTCGATTAAGTTTTGTATAAATTGCGGCGAATTTATGGCGCGCCCGGCCTGCGAGACGCTCAAACCGTCGCTGCCGCTGTCGCTGTCGCTACAGCGCTGCCGGCAGATGGCCGTCGGAATTATATTTAGGGCAGCGTCTTCGTCTCTTCGTCTTCATCGCGCGGCTCTCGTGGCTTTTTTTTGCTCCCTTCAGTGCGGGCGCTGCGCGTTTTTTCTCCACACTGTTATTATTAACTAACCGGACACGCAAAGGCTCAGTACACAAGCGCGATAATGGGGCGCGATTATCCTGGGCGTTTTTATTATCCTTGAGGATAGGCCCGTGTTGCCGATGAGCGCCGCTGTATACAAGATGTGAAAAAGGAGCATTGTACTGATTGTACTAAGTCTTTGACTCAACTACTACCCGCCATTTTCTGCATTGAATTTTATATTTCTTCACACTCATAACCACGTTTTTTTCCTGTTCTTTACATATAGATACATCACAGTAATAACAAGTATACAGAAATCGTACTGAATCTGTTAAGATGGACGTTTATTACTTTATTATAGACGGTTTACGGTTAGATTAGATTAGGGTTTGCTTTTTAAATATTCAGTGACTTCGATTGAAATGACAAACAACAAAACGAAACAACAAAACAAAACAATAAAGGTGAGCAAAAATAACCGTTTTTGATGTGCTAACTTTTAATTTAAGGGTAAGGCGCTTCGTAACGTAATGCGTTACGGTACCAGTCTGTCTAGCTTCCCCCCACTCCTTCTCTCTCTCTCTCTCTAACGTATATTGCAGGTATATACGCGCTTCTCCCACTTTCTCCAAAGTGCATGCGCGCAGCCTAGCTTCAAAGCTGATCTTTGTCTAACTCATGAATTTAAAACGGGATGAAGCGGCTCGAAGGAGCAGCCCTTGTAAATACATTGGCCAAACACGGCTAACAAGGAGAGTGTGTCAATTGTCCAACACGGATTGGAATGAATTTTTTGTGCGTGTAGTACATATATAGAAATAAATTGTGCCTACGGGATTTTATACCGTTTTAAGCCGTTTGAAAAAAAAATTCAAATTTGCGTTTATGTTGCTTTAACAGCACCATTCGCCTTACGAATAACGTGATATATTGTCAACACGCCTACATGCCTTCAGCTTCGCAAGCAGAGACCCTACCAACCCTACCGAGCTACACCGGCTGTTTAGAGGACTCACACCGATAAGATATATAAACTTGAATGCATATTTTCAAACTCCTTTTAAATAATGCCTGGATAGTGCGTCGTCTCGCTTTAACAGGCATTGTTGTTAGGCCTATTCTACATGTCTACCAACTTTCATTAAAATCCCAGCGGACACAGTGTGAACCTCTCCTTGTAAGAGACTGAATGAATGTGATGACGAAATGTCGACTATACATAGCAGGTGAAAATGCTGACGCGACCATTTCTTTCGTTCGTCACAGCAGAACACGTGGTCGCGATCTAGCTGCGCCGTGTCGATTTTGAGATAGCATTTTCGATGTTTAGTCTCGGCGGATGTTGATTATGTGCAGATTATGGTTTATTGATGTTGATTGTGATTGTGGTTTGTTGATCCTAATATTGTTTGTGCGGCAATGGATTGCCGCCACAGATATAATAGATAGATTAGATTGACAATAGTCTAAATCGCGCCTTAACTCAAAAGTCACAAGTTGTAATGGGATGCGACAAATTTATCACGTTTACACAAACGTGAATAATTGATTGACGCAACTGTATAACCAATTTTTGTAGAAATTGACGTTATTCATTATTCAATAATAGGTGAAAATGACTCAAAAACTAAATGCAATCAGCTATTTTCAGTGTAATTGCGAACTTTTATCCAAAAAACAATTACAATGTTACCCAGTGCAATTGATATGAAACAATCTAAACCGATATTTGAAGATGATTCTGATTACATAATGTCCCTTATGAACTTATTGTTAGAATGGTACAAGAATTGCTCATGAATAATTTACATATTTACATAAGCTGTTAATATGAGCTCGTGTTAAAGTTATCTTAACGTCTAATTATTTCTTGCATGTTTAATAATTACTGTAACATTATTGCTGTAATTACAGCGCGGCTTTGATCTAGCGCCTCCGTTTCAATCCGATAGCTCTTGTCATGACTGGTTCCGCCATGAGCCGCCTGATTATTAATAAATAAACGCGAAACAATGGTTGTTAATTTGGTGAGCATAATACACTTTGTAGTACATAATTAATATAAGCCGCTTATCATCAAAGGCGGCGCGCTATCTGCACGTAAAGGGGCCATCAAAATACGCCAGTAAGTCGAAATCAAAAATAAGAATTTAATTAAAAAGTGCGTAGCCGATAGTTTTGTATGTGTGCATGTCTGAATGTGTGGTATGCCTTGTCGGCATTTCTCATATACCGCTCTTAAGAATTCGTTCACACTCAACTCGCTGCGATTTATAGATACTGCAATGAATGTTTTCAAATTGAAAACTATTCACCACATATTAGTTTAGAGGGTTTTTGACACTTCATCTGTATGAGTATAAGAAACTATTTGAACGTTTCTAATGACAGCGCGACATCACGCGATGCTAGTGCTGTTTGAAAGAGGCCTAACACGATACTTATTTGTTGCGTCGCAATTCATGCTATTCATAATAAAATTAATTACAATTTCATCGAAACGACGCGTCGCTGTTCGCCTCAAAGTCTGCCGCAACGGTCCTATCAGAGGCTTGGTGCATGTATGACATCACACCAAACAGCGCTTCATTCATCGCGGACAAGTTCATTGAGTGCAATTGATTACGGGGCCGGCCGTAAAAAAAGAGACGGTGGTCGCGGTCGTCGGGTTGGCAACGCCAAACGAAAAATCCGTTTCCTGCTTTGCGTCTTTTTGCTCGCCACGCGAACGCTCGCCGCAATTGATTTGTTTGGCTGAGCCGGCCGCGGCGGATCGCGATAACGCCGCCGCGTCAACTCGAAAACAAATCGAAGGCGATGCGATAGCAGGGCTATTGTGGGGGAGAAAAACGTTGCGTCTGCTAATAATGTCCGCGCTGCCCGAAAACGGAAAAATTGGGTTGCGATAACGGGTCATGAGCGCTGCCAGACAATATGTCTCGGCTTAGCGTTGCTGTTTGTTGTCAACTGAAGCTGCATGCAGCGCAAAAAATTGCCATTACTGAAAACCCAATCAAATTTCAGTTGCATGAATGACTTACATAGTATGGGCACGTGAGTTTCCTACATGCATGTGTCAATATTAACCATTATGTCCATACGGGGCACGGATGCTTCGGCGAATACTTGTACCGTATAGGAAAACGAAGCACAGAAGAGTGCGCATTCTGTGGAGAAACTGACACATTAAAGATGCAAACATAAAACGGCTAATACCGGCCACTGTAATTCAATACATACTAGAAGACAAAAAGCTCTGGTATACAGTCAGCATTAAGCAGGTACTAACAGCGAAATGTGAAACGGAAAATATAGTGACATCAGAAACTGGAACGCTATGCAGCCTATTAACCAATTGTAGCTGACCTAGGCCCCTCTGATATACCCCAATGGGCAGTCCCGGAGGTGGAGGAGAAATTTACATTATTAGGACATGGGTTGAGCAAAATAAAAAAACCGATCTGAGTCAGGTCCCCATCTCATTTTCAGAAAGGCCACTTGTTCCGTTTAGCATAACGCCGGCAACGCCGGTTCACAATTCACATTAGGGTTTTTAGTTCTGTACATATCGCTTACAATATATAAGGTCCCTATACAATATCAGGTTCCTATATGATGAACTGAACCAAAGCCACGATGTATGTTATAATGGGGTCAATCCCAAAATAACATTTGGCCAATCTTGATATTCAAACCAGAATCAGACTACTTAATTGAATAGGATGGTAACCTAATTCTAATTCCTTTTCTCTTCTACAACCAATGTTCATCATTGTCAAGACACAGGTATATCTTCGTTCTGTTCTTCGTAATGGTTAAATTGTTTTATCCCCTGAAATTCAAGGCTCGATACCCTGAAAAAAAAATTCTTCAGGTTCTTAAACACCACCACCAGCTTATGGCTTTCTGCGCCTATTCACCGAAGCCCTACAAATTAGGACCACGCCAGTTGAAAGTTGGCGGAGTTCCACTTAAGGAACTTTACCGTATAACAATTTGACGTTATAAGTAAATATCTTTTACCCATTCCGAGTAGGGATACAATAATCAGAGGGAGTTGTTAAAATACATTTTGGTTTCAGATAGTTATAGATATATCACAGTTTGTTATATACGTCTTCTCAGTTTTTGATAAATTAGAAATTATATAAGGTCCTATTCTGGTAATTTATCTTTACAACAACTAAAAGTGCCTAACTATGAACTAGCGGATTAGTTGGAGCGATTGTAAGCTCACAATCTACAATGGGTTTCATACTAGCACAGATTTCTTACAGATTGATTCATAGTATACTGCAAAAGAACTAATATAAGGTGTCATCGCTACAAGATATCAGATGTCCTGAATCAAAACCTCCAAATGTGTTATGCGGGACAAACCTAGAAATCAGACTTGATTGAATATTATGTGACTTAATTATAAGTCCTTTACTGGCGTTAGCCAATATTACGTCCGTAAGTAAATATCATTTACTTGTCCCTAGATCATCCCTAATTAGAGGACTCGATTAAATACATTTTGGTTATGGACAGTTATAGATATATAACAGTTTAATACATACGTCCCTTCAGTTTTTGATAGTGCTATTATACAGTATAACTGATCCTATTTAGGTAGCTTGTATTTACAAGAGCCATATGTACTTAACTATGAATTATGAGAACAGTTGGAGCGATTGTAAATTCACAATCCACACTCAGTTTCATAGTCGTCTGCATAAGGTCCTATTTAGGTAACTTCACATGAATCAAAAGTACCTAACAATGAATTATTGAAACAGCAGGATCGATTTGATAGTAACCCAACTGTAAGTATCCTTCTTTTCTCCGACATGTGCTGCCTATTTTCATGCCAGAGCTCGATACCGTTAAATAAAATATTACTTCAGATCCTTGGCTAATGCATTTTTATACCTGCATACCTGCATACTCTATGAGTCTTGGAAATTAGAACCACGTGCGTTGTAAGTTTATGGAGCTCCAGTCAAGGAGCCATTATTCACTACCAATATAGCATTGTACAGATTATTATTTCTCTATAAGTCAATATCATTTACCATTTCCTAGTATATAATCCCCAATCAGAAGTTTTATTAAATACGGTTCGGTTATATAGTTATAAATATATAGCAACATAGTCTAATCCCTTGATTGTTTATGTAGCTCTAATTTTGTACACCTATGTTTTGAGGCCTTGGTGCCCCATAGTTTACAACAAGGGTCACTAGAAGTATTTACACCAGTATGGTGGGGGTGGGGCTTGTTTTGATGAGCCAAGTTAAACTTGGCGCACATCAGTTGGCAATAAGTTTTAATCAAAACGCGCACGGGAATTTTGATGTTTTGGGCACTATTTTACCGGAAATGTAATTACCAAACCCAACCCTCGGGCGATGGCCGGACGCCGCCACCCGGCGATCAACCGCCGCCGTACGGCTGCCCGCTAGCCATTCCCCGCATTCAACGAGATAACATGCGATCATTCGTGTCCGTGGAGACGGCGGGCACATGCATTCAAAACGCCAAAATGCTTCATCACAGGATGAAGCAAATAGAACACCTTGCTGCCACCGCATCGAATTCATGCAAATTCCAAAGGACACATCATTATTCTATACTTTAATAATCTAGATATCTTGTCCGGAAAAAAAGTAAAGAAGGATTTAATAAATAAATAATTATCAAAATGGTGTTATTGCAACTCTTTAGCAAGTGGCAAATGCAAGGCTACCACAATGTGGAACATCCTGTATGATTGCGCTATGGCTGCAAATCGATGTAACCTACAGAATGATCCAAATGAGGAAACTCTCCGCCTGACCATCCGTCCGGGGGCTTTCAGTTTTTGCGACCGCAATTAATGCCGACCAACTCGCGTATAAATATAATTGGATATTGCCATAAATTCCGGACCAGATTGTCGACTTCACGCTCGAGCTCGGCACCAGCAATTTTGGCTTGTCTTGCATGCAAAGCTTGGATGCTTTTGCTGCACCAGCCAACCGCACGCCGGCAATTGCGTTAATACAATTTAGTTTAATAAAACGCGCACGAAAATTATGTTGTTACATTCAGCGATGCCAGACCATGCTCATGTATTTACTGCACGGCATTCGTAATTGATGTTTATTAAATTCACACTGACGTGTATTTGTCATAAATCAGTGGCAACCGCACGTAGCGTGGGGTTTGACTGAAGTACACCACCCAGGATAAAAAATGGCATACTCGCATTTCTGGGCTTCTAAATTCAGTTTCATCAAATGAATATCCGCCTTTTTAAGATTATGATATAGCCGTTATAGCACAAATCCAGGGAAACAATATTGTCCTCAATAAGGTAATCTGTACTCGTACTAGAACCTATTTCAGAGTCATAAGAAGTCATATTCACAAAGAATAATTTCTGAAGAGAAATCATGTAATTAAATCAGAAAGATGTGAATCTAATCTTTCCTTGTCGTCGCAAAGTTTCATTAATATCCTCTAATATGTTAGTAACGATAGTAACAGGTAGAAGAACATTCAATCCATCTACATTTTAATGCCTAAAGAAGTTTCCTGTTGTATGCCTTGAATTATATATCTATAATATTTTGGTTTGGATCTAAACATAAACGATTTTTAATGTTGTTGAGATTGTCATACGTGAAGGAAGAGTATCTTTTACGGGCTTGGCTCCAAATATGAACAACGTCTTAATTTAGACTCTGAGGGAACCTCAAATATACCTTTGGTGTTCTTCCTGAAGCACATTCTGAATTAAATATGATCCTGAAATGGTCGTAACAATGGCCAATCTATAGTACTGTCCTGCAAATTAGTCGTTGCACAAAAAACAACAGCCAAATATTCAGAAATGCCACTTTTTAAGTTTCACGGAAGACTTCACTGGAGAACCATGTATTGAAACCACAGTCTCATGAAGAGGCTAGTATAAACCTGTGGTGAGCTATCTGATAGGAAGATCTGGGGCCAATATGATCTGTAGAGTCAAAGGAGATGTGGAAGACTTTACTGTTACAGATACTGCTGCCGTTGGCACTAAAACTTGATTTTGATTTTCTTATAACCATGAACAAAATAAAATGTAGAAAAAGATATTAAGATTGTTTTCGGGTTTACCACGTTTTAATGTATAAGTTTAATGTGTTTGTTCTCTGCCGTAAGTATTGAATCATATATCAATTAAACATGAACTTGGTGGAGTTTTAAACATGAACGATTTGTAATATTGTTCAGATTGTTCACTCAGAAACATATGTATAGAAACCATAGTTTCGTAAGAAGGCTAGAATAAACCTCACCACAGGTTTAAATAAATCAGTGGGGATCAGGCTTCAAATTGGTCTGTAGAGTCAGAGGAGAATTGAAAGACTTTACTGTTACAGTTGGCACTGAAACTTGACTCTGACTTGCTTAAAACCACGAACAAAGAAAATGGCGAAAGTGATATAAAACTTACTTTCGAGAATACCAGATAAAAGTGGTAACCATCTAAACGCAGATCTGGAAGCATGTTACAATAAAACATGATTCTTACTCTAAATATGCATAATTTGATATATTATTCAGATTATCTTTGAAGTATGCAATGTCATTTTAAGGTAACTTCAAGAGGTGTCCTTCCATATGCAGATTCCTGAAATGGTTCTTCCCGATCTATGGTGTTGCCCTATAAGTTAGTTGCTGCCCTTCATGAAGTATCTGTGAAGACATTATTCTTTCTGAAGGGCATCGAAAGAAATATATGGAACTTCTGTAACATATATTGTACTTACAAAGTCCACGTTAATTGGTCTTTGTCAAAATCATAACACTTGAAATATGACTGCGAGACTGTCTTTTGGGCACAACTAGCGTATACGGCCGAGCATCCGGCGCATGTGACCGCTCTATTAATCTAATATTGTTGGGCCCTTGTGTATTATTTGCGCGCACAGGGCTTGATGGGCGGCGGTTCGACGTTTCGGTCGGGCGGCCGCAGGCACCCCACATATAAATTGCAGCGCCCTGCGCGAAGATAAGCGCATTAAAGTCCCTCTACAGGCCATGTTATCCCCGGTATCTCGGATTTTATCGTTCACAACAAATCTACATAAATCATATTTTACTATTTGTTATTTATTGCAGTATGCGCGGCAAACGACGCGACGCTAGGCGATGCCATCGCGCCGCACCGCCACTCGGCGACTTTCAGCCCATCGCTGAGCACCAAATCCTCCGCCATCCTTGACATCGATGATGGAAAACGGCGCACGCTCTGCGCGCGGATAATCGTAATCCCATTGTCCGGTTTAATGAAAACAAGACAAATGCGTTTGCACGCGACTCTATATATTTTCATGCGATACTTATATGGTGTGGATAATTTTACCACTGCAATTTTATAGTCACTGCCCGGCACATGCAGTATGTAAAGAGTGGACGTGACGATAATTACACCCTAACTATTTGTAAGTAAGATGCTATTGTTGCCAATGAATGGAATGACTGTGAAGAATTCCTTGATTATTACACCTGGAATGGTGCGTATTCTCACTAATAATACACAACTTTATAAAATAATCGCAATTGGAAATACCTGTTCTCTGCGGAACCTGCTATATACGGAACCCTGTCTACAAAAATGTTTCAGGTTAGTTGGTTTATTTATCTTATGTAATGTAAATTGACCTGGCTTGCGCGGAACCTGTCTTATTCGAAAATGGAATGAAATACTTGCGTATATGGCCAAATGGGTCTTGAAATCATGAAATTTGCCCTCTTCCGCTCTGCTGTATTGCACTATCTTTTAATATTGCAAAAAATAGCGGAAAATTGACTTTCTGTATATGGTGGGTTTCGCAGTATCTTGTTTAATATTCAGAAGTTATTCAGAACTTTTTACCATTTCTTGGGTCCAATAATTATATTGAAAAAGGCTACTCTCTGTATTAACCAGGTAACCAGTATTAACCTTTCACCCAGTACTACCGAAATTCCACCGCCTAGTAAATAGTTTCTGAAATAGCTGTTGTCTAATGTGAACATAGTTGTGATCAAGTTAGGACGAAATAGAGTAAGAAGAAACCAGGAATGAAGACTGGGATATTTTGCTAAAGATGGTTTGAGGAATATACCAGGTCCTCATAAACATCGTCAGGAACCCAAGAACTCGACAGGTTTTTGAACATCTATTGCCAGAGCACTTTGATCAAGATATAACAAACCTTAGATATGAAGAACTGATTAATATCAGACATAAAGGGAATATAATCAATTGTAAGAAAAGCATGTTCCACATGACTACATGTTCCACACGGCACTAGAACTAATACTACCTTTCCGTTATTCCTCACTGAAATAGAGGGACTCCACAAATATATCCCAACGAACAGCCGTCGATTAAGGTAGTCTGGGGGTCCTAGGCACTTTATGCCTATACATTTTCAGCAGGTCCTCAAAAGTATCCAGACTTGAAAAACAGTATCGCTAATAATAGCTAGGTTTGTCCCACAGGGAGTCGCCTGTTTTATTTGAATGTCATCTACTAGGTGGGTTCTATACAAGCGGGGCCGTTTCAATACCTAGGCTCACCTACTATGCCTAATCCGCCACTGCCACCGAACCATATTTGAAACCATTGTTTTGAATATCGATCCAACTCACATTCATAGAGTCTCCCAAACGGTATTCCTGGGGGCTCAGTTCACCTGCAACTCATATCATGATATTTTGCTATATGTGCAGTGTATTGTTCAGCCAGCTTTACATCCTTGGATTGAGTCTAAGATAAGCTTTGGGATAAATATTCAAGTTACTTTTCCTAAGATTCTGTTAACTGCTACCTGCAGCCGGCTCATTCCTGCAGTGGCCATTCCAGGTCTCACATCTATAGATGAGTTGTGTGGCACATTCTTGCCATATGTTCATGTCCTGGCACTAAAGAATGTGGTGGAAAATCCTGTATTGTAAATAAATGGGAAACAACAGACTCTTTGCCCGATACTAAATACTTGACTTACTCAGTACGGAACAATATGGTAAGGCAATGAAATACAGAAACAATGTATAGTAGTAGTACCAGGAATTGTAAGACCATGTGTTATTCTACAAGAAGTGTTCGTGGCAAGTATGTACCTAATTGAGATGTTGGCGGGTATTTGTTGCCACTACGGACTCTCCACCGATTGGCATTAGTCCTTCGCGCTTATTACGAAGGTGTTAATGCACAATAACTCGGCGTGTGCACTCGCATGCAGTCGAAGTGCGCGTCCAATGCACGACGTGCAATCCATGCCATGCGCGGAATAGATGTATACAGGCGGGCGGCCCAAACCAAAACGATCGTGAGCGAGAAGAAGGAAAAAAAGGGGAATGGTCGCAGCGAAGTGATGATGATGATGATGATGTTCAACAAGAAACGAGACAGAGCCGGCTGGAAATTCGCGCGTGGCCGTGTGCCTCCTCGATGGGTCTTCGCAGCCGCACTCGCAGCCACATATTTATTATGTTCACGCCACGAGAAATTAGAGGGAGAAAAAAAGGGGGGAATAAAAGAGAAATCGGTGAGGTTGT